>CAIGRF010187368.1:0-19058 GCA_903798235.1 Fraxinus ornus
GGTTATTTTGGAAAATCCCCCGGCCATTTGTCTTGCTAAAATGGAGTAAATTTCATCTGCGATCACTGAGGTTTCCAAAATATGTTAATTGGGTTACTAAACTTGAATTTGTGTCAATTGGATCATTGACTTCAACAATTCATTTTAACCCTGATAGTCGTTGATGCTCGACTTTCACATGTTGACATATTAGGCATTTCTTAACAAACTCATCTATGTTCTTCATATTCCTCCACCAAAATACAGCTCTTAGGTCATGTTACACTGTTGTACATATTGGGTGTATTGAATAATGAGTGTTGTGGGCTTCTTCTATAAGCTCCTTTCTTAATTCCTCGAAGCATGGTACATACAAATGTCATTGATAATAAATGTGTTATCCTCGACTAAATTTCACTTTTCTTTAACAATCTTGTCTTTAATAAATCCAAATGACCGATTACCTTTCTAATTATTCTTACTTAGATTACAGAGTGTTGGTCGAACCAAGAGTACTATTCAATGAACTCTAGTCCACAAATTCGAATGTTCAGACATGCACATGATGTCATATATGTTGGATTGTTTTTGTGGTCCATACACATAGAAGGTATGGGCAGTTGCTGGAAATGGCGTGGGGCACAGTTTCTGATAGTTTTGGCCATAGTGGATTCGCTAATCTCTTTGGCACTTAAGGGTATTAACTACCTACGAATGTTTATTTTTTTGAATGTTCAAACTAATGAGACATAGAGTGTGTTGTGTTCCTTTAGTAATTCCTTTGGATTTCTTGTATTATTGTGGAGTAATAAAACGAGTTGGGTGTTTCACCCCTAAATATTCGCGTTCCTTTACATTACTGTCTTTATCTTGTGAAATTCGTCCCTTGTACGCATTGTAATCATTTGTGAGGTTGATTGAGTCAAACTTTAGTTCCATCATGGGCAAAAATTTGGCAAAGTAACTGTTCCAAAATTTGACCTTGTGATAGATACAACTTGTGTGTCACTGCATAGACTTTTAAATAATAGCTTTGGATCGAGAACGGTGTCCTAATGTAGTAGGTACGTATTTACGTCAATTCTAAGGTCATACGAGAGGACATAAAGCCACAAGGATGTGAAATTGGTGAAAACAACATAATGTCATTTAAAAATTGTTGTTGCTTCTGTGTATAGAATCTCGATTTCACTCTAGACATCCTAGGTTATCTATGAAAATATTCTAAAAGTTAATAAGAAAAGATAGCGAAACCTAATATCTTAGGTCTTTTTAATTGTTTAAATTTAAATGTTTCAAAGATAATCGATAATGTTTAAAGTAAAATCATAACTCCGTGCACAAAAAGACAAATTACCCATTTTAAAAGTCACGATGTTGATTTTATCAATTTCTCATCTATTTGTATTTATGTCTACATGTATGAGCCTAAAATTAATGAAGATACATGATAAGTGAGTTTTGGCACACTTATTTAATACCTAGACAAACTAATTATTGATTAAAATGAGTGAATTTCTACTCATAATTGTGTAACATTTGCTTTTGTAGGTCAAAAACCACCCAAGGAAAGAAAACAAGGCAAAATGAGGAAAAATGATTAAAAATGTACAAAAATTGTGAAGTTGGGGATCAAAATGAACAAGCCAAAAAGTTGGAGGACATTGGGATGCAATTTATGGAGGGCAAAATTGAAAGAAANAATGTCACCTATCAAAGTTGAGGGACTAACTATGAAAATTTTCCTGAGGACCTTCTGTACAAGTTTTGATTTCACCAAAAGTGTGCACCCGCGCACTTTACTTATGAAATGGTGCGCACCCGCGCACTTGTACGTTGAAAATTGTCGAAAATCTGAAATTTTAAGGGCATTTTGGGCTTTTGCTTGTGTTCGATTTTGAGAGTATTTAAGAACCAAATCTCATGACTCAAACCCGAGTTTTTAAGTTCTAGTTTTAGTTTTCTAGTTTTGAGAGTTCTCATTCTTCAAAAGGGATTGGTTCAACAAAGAGAAGAAAAAGAAAAAGAAGAAGAAGAGGGGCTTTTCTCCATTTTTTCTTTTCTTCTTTTTATCTTTTCTTTTCCTTTTCTTTTCCTTTCTTCTTCTTTTCGTTTTTGCTTGGTATTTTGGAGATTAAATCAAAGAGCACAAGGAGTTTCTACTAAGGATTTGACAAAGATTTGGGAGAAAATCAATTTCAAGCTTCAAATAGGGTTTTATCTATACCTTTGATTTTTCTCATTTATTTTGTCATTTTTATAATGAATGTTATGCATATACTCATTTGTTATCAAATGTATAAATGGGTTAATTAATTGTGTTGGGATTTGTGGAATTAGTTTAACCAAGTCTTGATTAATTTCTATATTTGCTATTTGATATTAAGTTGCTTATTCTCATATGTTTTTATTATTGTATTTCATGCATTTTCATTTATGTGGTCAATGAATGAATGTGTTTAGTGATTTGTACATCATTCGAGAGAAGATTGTACATTTAAGACCAAATAGTAGAAACCCTAGGTTTGTGTAATGTGTAATGGATAGAGATATACCATTAGCCCTATGTGACACAATAAACTATTTTCACAATGATTGAATGCGATTGTTTGGTTGTAATCGACATAGAGGTATAGTAGGTTAAACCAATTAATTAGGGTTAATTTCACTCGAGAGAGGTAATTAACTAAAATTGAAAGATCGGGTCTAACATCAAAATTAAGTAATTCGTTAATTGACTTATAGGAAAATTAATTAGACGACGGTTAAACGAAACCATGAATCTCAACCACGTTTCTCCTCCAAATTTTCTAAGTGTTTATGTCTTTATATTTTGTAGATTTTAGTTATTTCAAATCTATGTCTTTATTGTGTGTTTGTTCCGTTTGTTGTTCAGCAATGACACACAATTGAGTATCCTTATGCTAGCTATGAAATTGACTTAATTTTTATTAAATTCAAATTTTCTTAGCTCTTCTTAATTATTTTAAATATTTTTAAATATAATCGAGTATGTTTGAAGTTAAATCACGTTCAGTGAAGAAAAACACAATCTTCCCAATTTAAATGTGAGTGTCGTTTTTGTTTCGAATTTTCTTAGCTTTTCTTAATTGTTTTAAATATTTTCAAATTTGAAGTTAAATCACGTTCAGTGAAGAAAAACACAATCTTCCCAATTTAAATGTGAGTGTCGTTTTTGTTTCGAATTTTCTTAGCTTTTCTTAATTGTTTTAAATATTTTCAAATATAATTGAGTATGTTTGAAGTTAAATCACGATCGGTGCAGAAAAATGCACTTTCCCATTTTAAATGTGAATGTGTCGTTTTTGTTGGGAAATAAAATAGATCAAGATAATATATATGACATAGTATGAAGTATATGATCGAAAACAAACAACACGATAAAAGATAAAAAATTAATTGACAGAGGAAAGAAGTATTTTATTAAATTGACTAATATAGAGAAAACAAATACAATAACTGTGCTTACACAATTATTCTATATTTCAATAATATATAATTTGTAAAAAGAGTTTAGTATTTATAAGGGTGGATGCCAACCCTGGAAATACTACAAAGATGGAAACGAGATCAAAAATCACGTGAAGTAAAGGAAACAATACTTTTTCAATAAAAAGACGTTCAAAAAAGGGGAAAGAATTCTCAAAAAATCCAACAATCTCCACATTGATGCAAATTTCGACGCGACGAACGAAACTCTAAGATTTCTCCACCTGAAAAATTAAATCCAACTGCAACGAAAAATCCGAATTCTTCAACAAGGACCATTTTTTCTCCAACATAAAAATACTCACCATCTTCCACATATCCAACACGGATACATGAACCAAAACACCGAGTTTCCCAAATTCACAAAGAGTTAGAGATTACCAAATAGTGTCGAAGTAGACCCTTAGCAGAATCAACTCCCAATGCTTTCAAAGAAGGCTCTTGACTAGTCTCAACACCTTCAAAAACTCTAGAAACATGTGCAACCGAATCAGCATGCACGTACATATTTACAATGGGTCTATCCCTATTACAAGGTGTATAACTAACCTCTTCCGCCCTTCCAATACAACATGAACACCATTTCGAACCTAAAAGACTCCACCTCCTCTAGAGAACGTGTACCCTTTTGAATCAAGAGTACTCAATGAAATGAGATTTTTCTTCAAGTCTGAAATATGATCAAGTGTTCTACATGTTCCATCCACCGTTTCAATCTGACTCTACCACGACAAGGTTCGTTGTTACCCATGACAACAATACCTTACGTCACAGTTTCATATATTTCAAACAAATTCCGATTGTGACACACACACACACACACACATATATATATATATATATATATATATATATATATGTGTACACAAACTGTATCCAAAATCCACTCTTCATTAGATTTGGATTCCATGTTAGAAATCGCCAAAACATCCCCATCACTTAAATAATTCTCAGTTATGTTGGTCCCCTATGATGTATCTGTTTGATTCTCATGATTTGCAGTCAAATTACCTTTATTCTGCAATTTGTCGCAATCCCTCTTAAAATGTCATTTTTTCTTACAAATAGCAAACCTAATTACTAAAATTTCACCTTGATTTATCCCTTCTCTGATCACCATAAATAACAGGTCTTCTCCATCTCTGACCTCATATCCAACCATATACTTTATCTTCTCTTTTGAAAATAAAACATCATACACATCTTCAATGGTGAAAGTATCGTGACTATAAAAGATCGTGTCTTTAAATGAAGAAGGTAACGAACACAAAAAGATTAAGGACAAATCTTCTTCATTATACTTTACCTCTAAATTTTTCGAATCAGCGACGATCTCCTTAAACACACCGGATGATCTTTCAAAGATCCACATTCAACCATGCGATGAGAATACAACCTCTACTTTAGATGTAATTTACTTGTCAAACTTTTAGTCATGCATAATTGCTCCAACTTCAACCACAACGCAACAGCTGTTTTCTCCTTCAAAATGTCCTAAAAAATATTGTTAGGGAAATGAAGATAGAGCTGTGAAAGTGCATTCCGATCCTACTGTTATTTCCCTCCGTTGTCTAAGTTGTGAGCATTTTGTCAAACCTAGCAACGCATCATCCATAACCATTGGATCGAGTACAATTTGCATCTTCACTTGCCATAACGAGAATCTTGTATTGTAATCCAAGAGTGGAATTTCATATTTCATGATTATCATTGATGAGTGAAATTAATTCATTAAACAAGTTCCTTTAAATAGTAGTTTTTAAGTTGTTCTTGAGCACTTTTGAGCGTTTTGAAGTGTGCATTCATGTTGTTTTGTAGTTGGACAAATTGGATGAAAACAGGGTGATTTGGAGCTTGAAATGGGGCTATGATGATGATCATGGAAAGAGGTATAACATGGAGATGAAGAAAGAGAAAAATGAATTGGAGAGAAGATTAAAAGATTAACAAAATCAAATAGAGGAGAAGAACAATAAAAGACGAGGCAGAATGTTGGGCGCCCAAAAATACAATAAGGTGCAAACGGCACCAGTCGTAAAGAAAACCAGTAGAAACGCTGGCATCAAGAGAAGAAGTCACGACGCCGAGGCGCCAGTTCTGGGCGTCGCGGCGTCGCGACGCCGCCTCCTGAGTAAGAGAAAAAATGGAATATTTAAAAGATTTTAGGCCCGGCCCACCTCCAATTCGACTTGTAACTTTGGGGAACTATAAATACATATTTGAAGACCTAATTCGGGGAAGAATGACGGCTTAGAAGACAAGAGGGCTGAGAATTGATCTAGAGAAAAAATAACAAGAGATTGGAGGAAAATTCAAGCATCAAAAGAGTTTTTCTTATTCTTTTCTTCTCCATGTTCTTTAATTCAGAATGTGATATGTTGTTTTTTTATTATGAGCTAATTTTAATATCTAGGGTTTGATATAACTGAACTTGAGACATATTTGGATTCTTTTATAGTTAATTCAATTGATTTTTCAGTTAATTCATTTGTGTTAATTCGTGCGCATTGCTTTCAAATACCTAATCAATAATTGAATGATTTGATGTTTTAAATTTCGGCACTCGAGAGAGAGAAATTTAGGCGTGATCTAAGAATAACACAACCTACGAAATCATAGGTTTCAAAACAAAGTGTAATTCCTTTGAGGTTTATTTTATTTAAGAATCTTGTGCTTATAATTTCTATAGTGTTAATTCGGAATAGAGATATTGGGATTAAAATATAGAAATAAGTTATATTCGACACTCGAGAGAGGGAATAGAATTTAATTTGTGATTTTTACCTATGAATTCAGGAAAAATCAATAGAAGTAACTATAGAAGTTGAAAAACATTGTTGATTGGTAAAATCAATCCCCTAGGCTTTCTCACATTGATATTCTCCTTTGAATTGTTTTCATTCCATTTGAATAATCACATATTCATATTATTTTAGGATAAAAATATTGAATTGAAATTTGGTTTGTCTAGATAGAGTAAAAGCTAAAATAATTATAATGACAAGGAGAAAACTGGATGAATCTCAAGTTTGGGGGAGAAGAATGACAAGCATCCATCTAATCCAACACCAAAACGTCACAGGCAATGCAGATAATTTAGGAAAGTCTTCCTCATTTTTCTTTAATGTTATATTGGGGACAATGTTCAATATAAGTTTGAGGGTATTATAAATTGTCTAATTGCTTGCCTAATCTTTTTTACTTTATTTTGTACGTTTTTGTTTTCTAAAAAAAAATTATTATTTTTTGCATGGTTGTGTGGGTTGGATAACATTGTTCGCAATGATGCATATATTTGGGAAAATGAATCGGTTGTGAGTTATGAATAAGTTATGTGCTTGGGTTAAAATCTTACTTTTTCTTGCAAACAATTGTGACATAAATGCACGTGAATTGAGTATATCGTTGGACATGAATATGTTGATTCATAGACGATATAGGTGAAATTAGTGACATTAAAAGTTTGATCCAAACAACCTCTGAATAAAAAAATATTCGCATTCCAAAACCAATTTTAGATAGTTTGAATAGTGGAACTGTTGTAGGAAAACATGTATGTAGATGTGGATTCCGTGTGTGCTAAAATTTGTATGGGCTGTTGAGATCCATAGGATGAAAATCGGGTAAAAACCTTGAGTTAATGGTCAAATTTTCGAGAATGAGTGTTTAATAAGAGGCATTGCACTGATAATGAAAAAAATGGACGACTATGATAATCTCATTGTGAAACATCTATTCGTAGCCTTTTTGACTCGAGTGAATAAGCTTGCAAGGGTTTAAAACCTGATGCCCTAAAGTCGACTGGGAGTCATCGGTTTAAAGCTCGCTATAGGGGTCATTTAGAAAGGTTAATAGATAGATGTCTGCACAAAGGGTGTATAAAAAAATACTTATACTTGAAAAAGTAGGTGTATAAAACAGAAGACGCACCATATACCTTGATTAGCTCCGAACACTCATTTTAGAGGATTACACCTTTTACAAGATGTTAGTAACTTAGTTGATTCTTGGAAGTTGAAGCAGTCGAAAATAGGAGAATCATCATTTACTAATATGTTGTACTGCATTCAGTGAGGGTAAGGAGTAGTGTTAGCAAACCATAGATTTTACCTCCGGAAAAAAGGGTGTGAAACAAAAATAAGTTTGGGGGTGCGCAATTTTCACAAGCGGAGTAAGGAAATAAGAGACTTTTAGGGTCGTGAATTGAATAAGCTTATGAATGTACAATGTTGTATTTGGTTCCCCTCACGCACATGTTTTGCATTGGCTTTGGTACTATGACTTTGAAATAGTTCATGAATTCGATATCATATTCTCAAAGTTGAGCCATAAAAACAATCTATCCAGCTAAATAGTTTATTTGAGTTGTGTGTTGATATGTTTTATTTGTGCGTAGTTAACTATGTTTTGTGTTGTTTTATGTTTGCTCAAGGACAAGAAAAGAACTAAATTTGGGGGTGTTTGATGAGTGAAATTAACCCATTAAACAAGTTCCTTTAAATCGAAGTTTTTAGTTTGTTCTTGAATACTTTTGAGCGTTTTGATGTGTGTGTTCGTGTTGTTTTGTTTTGTAGTTAGACAAATTGGATGAAAATGGAGTGGTTTGGAGCTTGAAATGGGGCTATGATGATGATTATGGAAGGAGGTATAACATGAAGATGAGGGAAGAGAAGAATAAAGTGGAGAGAAGACCAAAAGATTATCAAAATAAATAGAGAAGAAGAACAACAAGGGACGAGGTAGAATGTTGGCGGCCAAAAATACAACAAAGTGTAGAACTGCGCCAGCCATAAAGAAAAATAGTAGAAATGCTAGCGCCAGCAAGAGAAGAAATCGTGGTGTCGAGGCGCCAGTTCTGGGCGCCGCCTCCTGTGTAAGAAAAAATGAATTTTTAAAAGATTTTCAGCTCGACCTACCTCCAATTTGACTTTTAACTTTGGGGAACTATAAATACATATTTGAAGACCTAATTCAATGGAGATTGACGACTTATAAGACAAGAGGAATGAGAATTGATCTAGAGCAAAAACAATAAGAGATTGGAGGAGAATTCAAGTATAAAAAGAGTTTTTTTTTATTATTTTCTCCTCCATGTTCTTTAATTCAGAATTTGATATGTTATTTTTTTATTACTATGAGCTAATTTTAATATTTAGGGTTTGATGTAACTAAAGTTGAGACATGTTTGGATTCTTTTATAGTTAATTCAATTGGTTTTTCCGTTAATTCATTTGTGTTAATTCTTGCGCATTGCTTTCAATTACCTGATCAATAATTGAATGATTTGATGCTTTAAATTGGCACTCGAGAGAGGGAAGTTTTAGCATGATCTAAGAATAACACAACCTAGGAAATCATAGGTTTCGAGAGAAAGTGTAATTCCTTTGAGGTTTATTTCATTTAAGAATCTTGTGCTCATAATTTCTATAGCGTTAATTCGGAATAGAGATATTGAGATTAAAATATAGAAACATGTTCTATTCGACACTCGAGAGAGGGAATATAATTTAATTTGTGATTCTTGCCTATGAATTCAGGAAAAATCGATAGAAGTAACTATAGAAGTTGAAAAACATTATTGATTGGTGAAATCAATCCCTAGGCTTTCTCCCATTGATATTATCATTTGAATTGTTTTCATTCCATTTGAATAATCACACATTCATATTATTTTAGGATAAAAATATTGAATTGAAATTTGGTTTGTCTAGATAGAGTAAAGGCTAAAATAATTATAATACTTGGTAGGAATTAAATTACAATCCCCGTGGGTTCGACACTTAACTCTACTACTAAATTACAAAACTTGACATCGTACACTTGCGGCATAAATTCACGTCATTGAAAACGCGTGACAAGTTTTTGATGCCGTTGCCGGGGATTGTTTTATTTGATTGCTACTAATATTATTACCAATTTGCTTTTATTTTAATTTAGATTTTTAATTTTGCTATTTATTTATTTTATTGATATATCTGATAGTCTCTTGGTTTGTTAATTTTAGCTGTGTATGCGAAGAGCGAGGAATCTGAAATTATTACCTGTTGATCCTGAACCAAAATGCACATTCCACTTTCTAAGGAGTATACAGAGGGACGAGCGTGAAACAATGGCAGAACAAAAAGCAAGATCAGCTAATGAAAATAACCAACAACGAGCTATTCGGGATTACGTCGGTCAGTGGTCAATGATATTTACTCCGGTATTGTGCACCCGGCTATTGCTGTAAATAATTTTGAGCTAAAGTCGGGATTAATATACATGGTACAACATAATCAGTTTGGGAGAGCTCCCACAGAAGATCAAAATGTCCATCTAGGCTCTTTTCTGAAAATTTATGATACAGTGAAGATGAATGGAGTTATCGAAGAGGCAATTAAACTTCGACTTTTCTCCTTTTCTTTGATGGATAAAGCCAAGGCTTGGTTCCATCATGACTTGGGAGGGGTTAGCTCAGAAATTTCTGACAAAATTTTTTCCACCCTCCAAAATAACTCAATTGCGGAGTGAAATTGGTCAATTCAGCCCAATCTGACTTCGAGCCATTTTATGAAGCATGGGAGAGATTCAAAGACCTGCTTAGAAGGTGTCCTCAACACAGTTTTCAGAATTGGATGCAAATCAAACTCTTCTACAATGGTCTGAATGGTCAAACAAGGACAATAATGGATACTGCAGCAGGAGGAACTCTGATGTCCAAGACCCCGGATGTGGCGTGTTCATTGCTCGATGAGATAGCTACTAATAGATATCAATGGCCAAGTGAGCGTTCAAGTGCTAAGAAAGTTGCTGGTCTTTATGAGATGGATCCTATCACAGTCCTTTCAGCTCAGATGTCATCTTTAATTACTCAAATAGCTGTATTAACATCACATGGAACTTAGAAGAAAGAAAACTCCATCATGGCCACTTCCACTTCCACTTCATACCATGAGTCCAAGTTATAAAAGGAGCAAGTCCAGTTTGTGAATGGTAGAAACTTCAATCAGAGAGGAAACTACTCAACAAACCAGTACCAACCAAGACTGCAAAACCATGAGAATCTCTCTTATGTTAACAATGCTAACGTGCTACAACCACCATCTGAGTTTAATAATCAGGCTTCTTCCGAAGGAAACCCATCATTGGAGGATATTTTAGGGACCTTTATTTCGGAGACTAGGTTGAGGCTCAACAAAGATGAGTCAAGACTTGACAACATCGAGACTCATATGAGCAACTTAGAAGCTACAATGAATAATTTGGAGGTGCAAATTGGTCAAATAGCAACTGTAATACAATCCCAACAGAAAGAATAAATTTCCCAATGACACGGAGGTTAATCGAAGGGGGTACTGCAATGCCATCACATTGAGGAGTGGTAAAGAAGTTGAAGAAAAAAAGGTTGTAGGGCCTACACCGGATCCCATACTTACAACGGAAGAGCAAATTGAAAAGCAGAAGACCGAAGTAGAAGCAACAAAAGAGATTAATAAACCTTACTCAATCTCATTTCTAGACAACTCACCTATCTTGAAGCCCCAGCTACCATTCCCACAGAGATTCATGAAGAAGAAATTTGATGAGCAGTTCACAAGGTTCTTGGAAGTCTGCTAGAAAATCTACATCAACATTTCTTTTGTAGAGGCCTTGTCCAAAATGCCTAACTATACCAAGTTCTTAAAGGAAGTGATGTCAAAGAAGGGGAAGTTGGATGAGTTTGAGACAGTTAAGCTGACAGAAGAGTGTAGTGCCATTCTTCAGAAGAATCATCTTCAGAAATTGAAAGAGCCAGTTAGCTTCAACATTCCTTGCAATATTGGTGGTATCACATTTGATAAAGTATTGGGTGACCTTGGAGCTAGCATTAACTTGATGCCCCTATCAGTGTTTGAAAAGTTGGGTCTTGGAGAAATAAAACACACACCCTCACCTTACAACAGGTAGACAGATCAATTACATACCCCAAGGGCATTATTGAAGATGTATTGGTGAAAGTTGAACAGTTCATCTTTTCGGTGGACGTTGTGGTGTCGGGCATGGAGGAGGATGAGAAAGTGTCATTGATTCTTGGTAGACCTTTTTNACCCGTTACCCGTCCCCGCCCCGTGGAAAAATTATTCTCCCCATCCCCGTCCCGAATACCCAATTAAGCGGGTAATCACAACCCGTTCGGGCAGGGGCCCGTGGATATCGGGTTTGTCAGTTTTTTTTGACATCCCTAGATACAAGATAGTAGAACATTATGCCTTAACTCTCTTAAAATATTTTCACCTCAATTGTCTTAAATATTTTCAAAGAAACAGATAATATTTGGAGTGAAATCGAGACTCGAGCACCAAAAGAACACTTAACTCATTTTAAACAAGATAAATTATTTTTCCAATTTCACGTGCCTTTGTCTTTACGTCAGCTGATATAAGCCTAGAGTTGATCAAAATATATTCCTACTACATTTGAAAATCGTGATCAATCCAAAATTGTTACCTAGAGGTCATATAGTGGCACGTGATTGAGTATTCTTATACTAGCAACAAAATTAATTCAATTTTATTGAATCTGTAAATATAATATCTTAGCTCTTTTTAAAATTTTTAAATGTTGACAAAGTGAGGATGTTTTGAATGAAATTGGGATCCTGTATACAAAACGACACTCGTCCATTTTAAAACGAGTGCCATTTTTTCACCAATTTCACTAACATTCCTATTATATTTAGACAAAAAGCAATGGAAAATTCTAGGTGTACATTATGGGATCCATAATGTACACCTAGCACCTCTCAAAAGTAATATATTATTTAAATATGAATTTTAAAAATAAGATTACATAACAAAATAAGTTTTGTTTGAAGAGAAACCGCTTAATGTAATCAATCTTGGCAGATAATAAATAGAAATAATAAGAAAAAGAACCCTCAATAAGGGGCCGCCATGTGTATATTATGAATCCCTTTATGGATCTCATAATGTACACATAGCACCTCTCAAAAGTAATATATTATTTAAACATAAATTTTAAAAATAAGATTACATAACAAAATAAGTTTTGTTTGAAGGGAAACCGCTTAATGTAATCAATCTTGGCGGATAATACAAAGAAATAATAAGAAAAAGAAGAAAGTCGGCTTCACAATGAGTTTAAGATTAAAGGAAATGGTGAACTAATTTAACGGATTTATGGCTTTCGGGACATTTTGGATATTCCAAGTAAAGGGTAATTAGGGCTTTTAATATCACTACAATATATAAAAGAGACAAGTTTGTGCCACTGTTTATATGACATCATTTATGGCGTAATACTGACGTCATAGAACGTTACACATTTTCTCGGCTTGATTTCCCCCTTCTTTTGCTGTATATTTCACTGTTTAATGTCTTCTTTGAGGTTGCAAATCTGCTCTAAGACCGTTTTCTTCTTTTGCCTTTTATCTATCAATAATAATGTCACCGCTTTCAAATCTCATTAATCTTAATCTGTAATTATTTCTGGTGAGTTTTTTCTTCATTGTCTTTATGGGTTGCTCTGTTTTTTGTATATTATTCTCTATTTGTTCTCACGCATTTTTGTAAGAATGTGTGCTTAACTTGGCTCTTCGAAGCCATCAACCCATAAAATTCGATTTTTGCTGTCATTAGATTCGACTTCTTCACAGAAATGTTGAATGAGGATTTTGATTAATTTCTGAAAATTTATCATTTATCATCATTCAATTTACCCATTGATTTAATAATAATAATAAAAATCCCCGTCTCTCTCCGTGCTGCACAGAGATCACGTAGAAATCTCCGTGCTGCACGGAGATTTCTCCTATGTGCGCACGGAGAGTCCGCCACAGTAATGTTGATTGAGGATTTTGATTAATTTCTGGAAATTTATCATTTATCATCATTCAATTTACCCATTTATCTAATAAAAAAAAATTCTTGTCTTTCTCTGTGCCAGTTTTTCATTCCTTTCTTCTTCACTTTTTCCTTTTTCCTTTTTTCTTTTACCTTGGAACCTATTTTCTTGGTGTCATAGGTTTGTGTTAGGGATAATAATGGTTATGTCCATGTACAAGTAGCATGATTGTGTTACTATCTCTTGCAAAGCAAATATTTATTGGACATGCATTCATATCTAAGCTTGCTCACTATGAAATAGGTTAGTCATGTTAGTTGTAACCCAATTGGTTTTAATTTTGGAAAACACATTTTTCTCTAAACTCATTTTTAATCATATATTCTATGAAATTCGTAATTTTTATCAATTTTTCTACCACACCTTTCATTATCTTTTATCAAAATTTACTAAAAATCTAATTTTTTTTTTATCCAAACCATAAAGGGGCGTAGTATCCTCGCCACATGACGTAATTATATGAAGAAATCGAATTATGTTTGCATCGACTAGCCCTCTTCAACAAAGAGACGGTGATTTATTTCATCTTTTCTTTAATGAGTGATTATATTATCACCGGATATGAACATAGTCTCAGAATTAATCTTAACTAGGATCGTTTTATGAAGGACTGATTGTACTGATGGTCACCAAACTTTCATCATAACAGGATTAGGTCACTAAACTTTAATTAGCAACAATCAGGTAACTTAACTTCAAGTAGTCACTTTGTTAGTGCTACTGCTATAGAAACTAATGTTTGTATATGTGGCAATCCACATGGATATTTATGCACTTATATGGGGCTTTTGAATACAGACATTTAGGAGTTCTTATAATTAATTATGGTCTAATCTTTTGTATATTTTGTTTGTTAGGTAAAAATCGATGATTGGAAGTGAAATTAGAACAGAGAAGCAAAAATGCACAAAATGAGGATTTCCAAAGCTAGGGACCTATTGCAAATAGCCATAGTTAATTCAAACCACAAAACAATGATTGAATATCACATAGGACCACGATGCAATTATTAGAAGTCAAAAGAGTGAAACATTGAAATATAATCAAAATCTTTTCACCAATTTAGAATTTCAACCACATATTAAAGCCATTTTTGCATATGAAACGTTCGAGTTGGAAAATTTATATTTGTACGATAACTGTATCATTTTGAGTTAGATTTTCAATCACTTTGAATCGCCAAAATCGGATATTGAAAAATAAAGATATGACAAAAACGTTAATGGCTGAGCAGGAACATAACCATGCACGGTGTGAAGACAATTTTTCTTATTTGATTGAAACTTTAATTTGAACATGTTTTTTTTATCCTAATTTCATTTTATATAAATCAAGAGCGCGGGAAAACATTCAAGGGACCTCCCATATCATATTAAACATCAATTATTGCAATCAAATGGAAGCAAAATCATTAATCTTTGAAGAGAATTAAGATGCAATTATAGGATTTATATCAGTTGAAGATCCAACTTTAGTTTTTAGGCTATGAAGGAAAGGTACAACGGGATTAAATTAAAAAACCATTGAACAGACTCAAGAACTTCAAGATTAATCCTCTCTTCCTTCATCTATCAAAAAATCGGATGATATTCTACAAAATTATCATGATTTCTTGTAACTTTGCAGTTTTAAGCTAGATTCTCATTTACTAAGCAAACCCTTATTATGAAGTTTATAATATAATTTCAATTTTCCTACGTCAAATTTGTGTTTATTCTTGAATGATTGTTAAAGTAGATAATAGTTTTCAATTAATTAGCAACTAATTAAATTGTTGTGTGAATTTTATTATTATCAAGAGAGACAATATGATGGATAGATAGTACGTTATAACAATCATTGTGAGATCCAATAGAGAATAGAGATGTACATTTCTGGTGCTCTTCCAATCACAACTGCCAATGTGCCTATTTTGAAAGTTGTTGATTGTGAAACTGGTGTTTAATGTGATATATCAGTTGAAAATTCAACCTGGATGGAATTGAATTCCCAGATTATCCATCTTATTTCCTCAATCGATGAAAGGTCAAAAAGCTAAACACTTTGTTAAAGTTAGCCTTCATTGTATTATACATCTATGAAATAATTTGTCGTCTTAACAAAAATTCTTTCTAAAATTCTAACGGTAATCGTGCAACGCACGATCTCCACTAGTATAATAAAATATAAGTGGTTATATTTACACCACATTTTATTATAAATACGCTACATTTTAATTACATTTAAAGTCATTAATATTTATTCATTATCATACTTATATCCTTAAATTCTTTTTGTAATATGATTTTTTTTGCTTATTCAAAAATACAATGGAGAAACGAGTCTTTTTACTCTATTATTTTAAAGAAGATTTTGGAAAGAAATCATAATAATAATAATTTGAGAATAAGAATGTTCGAAACATAAATGTAAAGATTATAAACATTTCATGCAATCAAAATGTAATCTAATTATTAAAAATTGTGGCGTGAATATATTTAGTCATAAATTATACTACATCTCTTTAAAACTTTCAAGGATTAATAGCAAAAAAAACCCTAAAAATATTTCCATTTACGATATACCCCTTACTTATTGAAAATCCCAGAATACCCCCTATTTATAACTTTATGTGTGGAATACTCCTACGGTCAGGATCTGTGCCGTTAAAAATAATAAAAGAATATAAAATTTAAAAAGACATAATTGTAGTTGTAGTACCCAAACTTTTATTTTTTCGCAAATTACACCTACATTTTTTATATATACCACTCATAATATCAAAGCTTTAAAACTTCATTTTTTTCACCCCACCCCACCCCACTTCACTTCATTTCCCCCCACCTTCAATTATTATACCTATACCATCATCTCCGTACATTTTGATTTGCAATTATATCCCGATTGCATATCCCATTTTTTGAAATCAGACCAAAACAAACAAACTTATGTGCCCCAAATGGAAATGGGTTCCATTGGAAAATGGAAAACATGAATTCTTTAGCTCACCTGTCTAATTCCAAATATATAGAACCATTGCCCTTGTTGAGAAGGTGGGAGGGCATAGTTCGGGGCCTTGATTGGTGAAAAGAAAATGAAGTAGGAAATGAAGAAGAATCAAAGGGGAAGGCTGAGGTTCCATTGTTGAATGAGTTACAACTGTGGAAATAGGACATTCCATGTTCACACCAAACAGCCCCGAGTCGGTTATAACATTACTATTACAAATTTAGGGTGTGTTTGAACCATATTATTTTGAAAGAATGTATTTTGAAATAGTAGATTGATGGAGAATGTGTGGCTGTAAAAGAAGGAAAAGTTATTGATTTAATAGAAAATATTATTTTATTGAAAAATGTGTGATTGAAATGAGTAAAAGAATGAGAACGAAAATTTTAATGTAGCTCAAACAGGGACTTAAGGTCCATGGCATTGGGATGCATCAAGTGTGAATAATCCTTGATCAATGGCCACAATTGGGATTAAAAATATGGAGGATTCAATGGGTGATGAGTCCTCTAGGAAGAGAATTGGTGTAGAACTGAGAGAGGACACAAAAACTCAAATCCCCAAAATATCGTAGCCCCTCACCCAGGGGCGGACCCAGCACCTGGCCAGCCCCCGCGGCAGCTCGTGCTTGGTCCGTCGAAGCTTCAGTTTAGCCAGCCATCTTCGCCGGCTGTCGGGAAATGGAGAAGAATAATAGAAGGCAGTCAGGTAGAAGCCCACAAATGTTTCTGGTTTCGTTCAAAGGCTGAAAGGCAATTTGGGCTTTTTTAAAAAAAAAAAATAAGGCCCAAATCGGGCCCAATCAATTAGCCAAAACCCCCCACAAGGCCCTAACCCAGTCCCAGTCCCAATTGGCAATTGCAAAATCGGAGAGGAGCTGAGGAGAGGAGGGAACGATCGCGACCTCGCCGACCTGTCTAGTGTCTACCCGATTGCGCCGCTGTCGGGACTGTTGTCTGCTACTCTCCGACAGCCAATTGACTTCTAGGTGAACGCCGTTAGACTTACGGTAAGCTGGTTTCCTCTCGTAACTTCCGTTCAATTTTATTTCTGTGTATCTGTTTTTTTTTTCTTTTTTGTGAATTTGTCATTTATTATTGTCTAAGACTGAGAATATGAGTTGATGAGTAACTTATAAGTTTGATTTGTGATTGTGAATTGTGAATTGTGAAATGTGAAATGTGAATTGTAATTTGGGAATTTAGGGTTTTAAACAATTAGGGATAATTGAAAATAATTAATGGTGATTGATGAAGAAGGAAGATGTTTCATGTTTGCGAAAAATCCAAGTGTTCTAACATCCTAAAACCATTTGTTTGTCTACAATCGTCGGTTATTACGATCATTGATTGTCTACGGTCACCGCCCGTGCTGAGTCCAATTCCTGGATTCGCCCCTGCCCTCACCTCCATGATCTCGTCGTTGCTGCTATCGAAATTTAAGACCGCCACCATCACTACCATTATCATGGATCCCAAAATTTTTAAAAAAAAATTGTCAAAAAAAAAAAATTCTTCATTTTCCTGTGTTTAAAATTAATTATAAGTAAATTTAAAGATGGGTTAGATTTGAACTTACCATACAAAGTTGTTCCCCACCAAACTTAGAGACTTCAATGATGGATTATGCACATGCATATCTTCCTCCATTTCTTTATTGATTTTTCAGGCTATTGCTTTTAAAAGAGAATTATTTAGGTGTTTCTAAGGAATAAGTTTTAAAGATTTAAGATGTTTGGCCCATATAAAACATTTAGATATAATTTGTAAAAAAAAAAAAAAAAAAGAATTTGGGTACTGCGAATGCAATTATTTCTTTTTAATCCAAACTTTTAACATTGGAGGCATTTTAATCAAAAAACTTTGATTAACTAGACTTTTGAACCAAAATTTCTTTCTTTGACCCCTCCTCCACTTTTTTTTTTTTCCAAAAACTCATTATCAACCATATATTTTTCATTAAAATAATTTTACTTGTGAATTGAAATTTTTTATTACTTTTTAACCACATATTCTCTAAAAAATCGCTATTTAAAATATATATTTTCCTTTAAAATGGGGCTGAAACAAGGACTTAATGTTAATCATATACTTTTTAGGACCAATAATGTTAATACTCCCTTGTTCATTATTATTATTAATTTCTTACAAGTAATATATATTTAAACAAAGAAAATGAAACACACAAAACAAGGCTATACGCCTATACCTACCTCACCAAGTAAACGTTACCTTAACCTCGAAGTGTCAACGCAGAATCATCGGCAACACGCGATTTCTCACCTCACCGCCTCACTCTCCTCGAATAGCGTGCCGTGTATAACGCCCCCTTGTATGTGTATAAATTGAACACGCAGGATTGCTCATATCTTACGTAACTTTGAATCGATTCAATTTCAAATATACAATCTCCTCTCACAAACCCTAATTTTGTTGTAATGGCAGAAACAAACCCCAAATCTCAACCAGAAGTTGTAAGAATTCGATCCCTCTTAGGTTTCTATTTCTTTACTGTTTGTTTTCATTTCTATGATTTGTAGTATTGAGGTGTCGTTTTGGATGATTTTTGTTAATAAGATGGAGGAGAGCGAAGAGCAGAGGATGAAACGTTTGGAATTCGTGCAAGTTGCTGCGTTCCATGCGGTGATTTTTGCTGCAAAGGTCTACAATTACGCCAAGGCCAAATCAAGGCCTCTGAAG
>CAIGRF010187410.1:9639-27616 GCA_903798235.1 Fraxinus ornus
GGCTTGGTGGTGCGGGCTTGGGCCTGGTTAATTGATCCTCTTAATCCTTACACAATTTTCATGTAAAATAAAGTCAAACGAACACTAAACTTTAATAAAAAAATGATTTTTTTAGGGAAAAAATTCACTTTTTTTTTTTGCAATGGAAACAAATTTTATAACCAACCGTGGAAAAATTATCACTTTAATGGACAATTTTCATGTAAAACAAAGTCAAACGAACACAAAATTTTAAAATTTTTCGAGTGAAAAATTCTATCAATCAAACACACTAAATTAACAATTCCCTCCAAAACAATTTCCAGGCAATAATTGTCCCTGAAATTCTTTTGCTTTCCACTCATTTTCCACCATTACAATCAAACGGACCCTAAATGTTTTGAAAACACGAGGTTTGACTGTACTTTTAATATAGAGCTTTGATACACGCTTTTAATTTTGTGAGATTATACAACCGGATTGAATAATAATTTGCGATTAAATATATTAATTGTAGAATAAAAGTTTTGTCAGTATAAGAAAAAGTCGTGTTATACTAATTTATAACTAATAATACAATAATTAGTTTTAAATCAAGGTTTTTAAGGTAAGCACGTGATTTGCATTGTTACTTAGCCGATGTTTGGTTCAATTAAAAATTGATTAAAATTTAATGAAAATTACATTTATATATTTGAGAAATGGAATCAAATTCTATCGATGTTTTCGGTTGGTGGTTTACAAAAAAAATTATATAATATAATGATAGCTGCTCTACAGTGTGTCTACCAAATTAGCCTGAAACTAAGATCACAATTAAATATGGTAAAAGTTAAATATCTAATCTAACTCACTTTTTCTAAAGAACATGAATAAATGTAAGAAAAAAGAAAGATGAATGATATGACATGATTGACTATACATAATGCGCTATATTATCTCGTCTAACTATACTGGGGTGGGATAATTTAAATTGTATTCAATATGTCTCTCAAGAGTCAAGTGTATGTTAAAATCTCGTTATCGATAGCAAATCTCATCAAAGTTCATAAATATGGTTTACATGTCATACTATGTGAAAATTTCTACTCTTAATTTTCTTGACTTTATAATATCTGACTGTGCATATCTCCTAAAAAGAGTCGATATATGTATGTTAGTGCTTGTTTATGTAAATTATTAATTTTTTCACCACTCAATTTAAGAAAGGTTATAACTACATCGTGTGGATATATTTGAAAAATAAAAATACTATTCAAGAAACTCAAAATACAAAACGGAAACATAAAGAGAACGACCCCTTATTGTCCCTGAAATTCATTTTTTTTCCACTCATTTTCCACCATTACAATCAAATGGACCCTAAATGTTTTCGAAAACACGAGGTTTGACTGTACTTTTAATATAGAGCTTTGATACACGCTTTTAATTTTGTGAGATTATACAACCAGATTGAATAATAATTTGCGATTTAATATATTAATTGTAGAATAAAAGTTTTGTTACTATAAGAAAAAGTCGTGTTATACTAATTTATAACTAATAATACAATAATTAGTTTTAAATCAAGGTTTTTAAGGTAAGCACGTGATTTGCATTGTTACTTAGCCGATGTTTGGTTCAATTAAACACGATGACTATACATAATGCACTATATTATCTCGTCTAAGTATATTGGGATGGGATAATTTAAATTGTATTCAATATGTCTCTCAAGAGTCAAGTGTATGTTAAAATCTCGTTATCGATAGCAAATCTCGTTGAAGTTCATAAATATGGTTTACATGTCATACTATGTGAAAATTTCTACTCTTAATTTTCTTGACTTTATAATATTTGACTGTTCATATCTCATAAAAAAAGTCGATATATGTATGTTAGTGCTTGTTTATGTAAATTATTAATTTTTTCACCACTCAATTTAAGAAAGGTTATAACTACATCGTGTGGATATATTTGAAAAATAAAAATACTATTCAAGAAGATGATCGTGCAATTAACTTGAGTTGGGCATTATCATTGAGTTGGCCAAGCCATTCTTCTCACGAGATTTGAATGACGGCTGAATAAGATAGTTTGGACATCTTCCTCCTTTTGCATATGGGATTATCTCAAGTTGTTGTTCTCCGATCGAAGACACGCATGCATTATTGACTTTTCCTCCTTTCTCGTTGTTCTCTTCCTCAATGATAGATTTTATGCATTACTCGCCCATCACAGCACATAAACATCGTGGAGCTTTATTGGTTGTCAATCCCGTACATACATTCTCATGTCTATTAACTACGGAAAAAAAATTAAATGTATGTGGAATAAAAGAAAAAAAAAATTATCCTCCTAAACTCTGCCTCTAATCATCTACTTGATGTGTGGAGTACTAAAGAAATCAATCGGACAATATAACTGGACAACTAGAATCATAATATTATTTATTATTAATACAATCTCTAGCAAAAGTTGAGATGGCCGAGTTGGTCTAAGGCGCCAGATTAAGGTTCTGGTCCGAAAGGGCGTGGGTTCAAATCCCACTCTCAACATTTCCTTTTATTTTTTTGCCCTTCTCTAATCTTTAGAGAAAATGTATTTCTCCATACAGAGTGCAAAATAAATTTATATATATATTGTCGGTTTTTAATTCTTTTGTGGTAAATACAAGAAATGCATATTTCTATTTATTAATTTGTTTTTGTGATTCAAAGTTAAATTTTGTATACATGTGTATATATCTCATCAAATATTTATAAAATAAATTTTCATCACAAGAATAAAACTGAATCAATAATTCATCACATAAACAGATCTCAACGTAATTTTACTTGCACACTTAAATACACATTAGAAGCACAAATTGAGACTTCTCCAAGCAAAGACATAGGAGGAAAGTACTTAGTGCTGTAGAAATACGAGTGGAGAAGAAATGTGAGAATAGAGTGGATGTTTGGATTTCTAGGATGAGAAATACCAATTTGTGAATATTATCAAATGACGCCGATATTTATGGACAAAAGAAAGCAACTTATACTCTCTCGATATTTGACACGTGATTTCATCCCAATGAATCACAAGTCAAATTCAATGATGTCACATTCTATCCATTGTAATTGTAGGCTTGTGATCTCCTACACGTTGTTCGATTAAAAAGGGTGATTTAACTCTCAATTGCCTTGTAAAAATATCACATCAATCAAATTGCACATGATTCAATATATCAAATTACAACTTGCACAAAGCACGAGGATTTCGACCTCAATCGCATTGAATTAAAGAGGCCCACTTCACATGGTCTAAGGTCAAGACTCAAGTATCTCCCCATCACCTTGGAGTGAAGAAGTGGCGAAGCAATGATGAAGTGCATCACCTCTAAGAGGCGTCTTCTAGGAAAGGCTCGAAGGTGACTCCGTAGAGGCCATGAAGCCCACTTGCATTACATCTTACTTGGTTACCATCCACGTGGCCTATCACCATGGGATAGAGACATGACAATAATATACAATCATGCTACTTGTACCTAAAAGGTTGACAACTTTGTTGACATAATGCCACATGACGGCCCCCTATTGTGGGGCGCCTGCGGCGAGGAATTCGGTACAAGTACCCCGCCGTAGGCGCCCCTCTAATAGGGGGCCGTCATATGGCATTATGTCAACAAAGTTGTCAAGGAATTTGGTACAAGTAGATTAATTCAATAATATATTAAGTCCAATCGCTTCTTAATATAAACTTAAACTTTTTCACACATGTAAAAAAGGGACAACAGTTCAACTCGTAGCCGTCCAATATATGCTCTAACAAAATCAAACCAGTTTCAAAATTTTCAGTCAAATCAATTGGTTCGGTCGAATCTTATTTTTATCTATAACTATTAACTAATATAAAAGAGTGAGTTACTGTTCATGGCTTGGCTCAGCTAAGCCGCTTGAGCCGCGTTTTTTTTTTATAAAATAAATTTTCATCACAAGAATAAAACTATATCAATAACTCATCACATAATATAAAATTATTGTTGACATTCGAATTTGGTAGGATCTATATGCGCAAACAGATCTCCACTCTTCTATCCTCCACGTAATTTTACTTGCACACTTACGGGCTGTCTGGTACCCATTATTTTACCCAAAAAATTGATTATGTTTCCGTTATATTCAACCATTTGGGCCCCACCAAGACACAATGTTGTCAAACATATCAGCTGAACAATTCAAATAACGGGCAAAATTATGATTTTAAGCAGCAACAAATAGGCGCTAACACATTAGAAGCACAAATTGAGACTTCTCCAAGCAAAGACATAGGAGGAAAGTATTTAGTGTGGTAGAAATACGAGTGGAGAAGAAATGATAATAGAGTGGATGTTTGGATTTCTAGGGATGAGAAATACCAATTTGTGAATATTATCAAATGACACCGATATTTATGGACAAAAGAAAGCAACTTATACTCTCTCGATGTTTGACACGTGATTTCATCCCAATGAATCACGAGTCAAGCTCAATGATGTCACATTCTAGCTATTGTAGGCACGTGATCTCCCACGCGTTGTTTAATTGAAAAATGTGATTTGATTCTCAATTGTCTTGTAAAAATGTCACATCAATCAAATTGCACGTAACTCAACATATCAACTTGCAAAATGCATGACGATTCAACCTCAATCGCATTGGATTAAAGAGGCCCACTTCACATGGTCAAAGGGCAATCGCCTTAGAGTGAAGTGGCGAAGCAATGATGAAGTGCATCACCTCTGAGAGGCGTCTTCTAGGAAAGGCTCGAAGGTGACTCCGTAGAGGCCATGAAGCCCACTTGCATTACATCTTACTTGGCTACCATCCACGTGGCCTATCACCATGGGATATAGACATAACACTAATATATTAAGTTCAATCACTTCTTAATATAAACTTAAAACCTTTTCACACATAAAAAAAAAAAAAGGGACAACAGTTCAACCCGTAGCCGTCCAATTTCTGCTCTAACAAAATTTTCCCTATTTTAAATACACAATTTGTACATGATCAAACCAGTTTCAAAATTCTCGGTCAAATCAATTGGTCAGGTCGAATCTGATTTTTATAATGTTAAAAAGGATGACCAGCTTGCCATATTAAGGTTTTGCTGCGTTGTACTGACATGGACATTACTTGTAGCAATTCTCATTGCAACCAAAGACTAGGACAGGGGCAAAGGTTTCATCGAGCTACACATTCTGTCACGTAATTCCAGTTCAATAATAAACAAAAAAGGGACCAATGGCTACATCCAAAGCAAAGCATGCTACTTGGTCCGGGATTAAATCAAGCCAAAATACATTTCAATCTAAATAGTTTAACCTACCTATTAATTTCGACACTGATATAACTTTCAAAAGTATGACAACCCGTGCATTGCATGGGCTTTGACTAGTAATGTTAAAAAGGATGACCAGCTTGCCATATTAAGGTTTTGCTGCGCTGTACTGACATGGACATTACTTGTAGCAATTCTCATTGCAACCAAAGACTAGGGCAGGGGCAAAGATTTCATCGAGCTACACGTTCTGTCACCTAATTCCAGTTCAATCATAAAAAGGGACCAATGGCTACATCCATTTCATTATCAACTTTCCTTTTTCGCTTCTTAAGGTATGAGATTGTGATCATCACTCAAATGATGTCTAGTAAACTCGATCAAATTAGGCAATGACAAACTGGGACAACATTATCATCAAACAATCTTAAACAAAAATGTTTACATAAAAATCGTCCCCCAATGCTATCATTTGGTAGTTTAAACTGGATTGCATTGAATTAAAGATGAGAAATGCCTTGCAGTTGATGTGACCGATCTTATTCAATTCAACTTACCAAATTAGCAAACCACAAGCAAAGTCATGCAATGTAGCATGTATGAAAATGATGAACACATAAACGAGCTTGAATAAACAAATGTCGATTTTTTTTGTAATAACGCCAAAAAAACTAGGCAACAAGGTAAGAAAGACTCGAATAACTACAATTGCAGAAAAACTGAGAAAACTCAAGTCTCTTTTATAACTGTTTTGTGAACAATCTCTAGGTGGATATTAATATAGTGCAATCAAAATCACAGCGCTAGAAGAAAAAATGATAAATAGAAAAATCTAAAATTATGAAAGAATAATAAGGCTTTGTTTGGTCCTCATTATTTTCAAAATACATTTTTATCTCTCTTATTTTCAACCACATATTCTTCAATAAAATTACATTACATATAAACCCAAAACTTCTCATTTTTTAACCACACATTTTCCATCAAATCACTATTCCAAAATATATTTTTTGCAAAAAAAAATGAGGCTCAAACATGCGATAAAACCACTAAACTACCCAGTAATTCCTCAATCTAAAAATAATAATAAAACAAGCATCAACAATATCCTAGCATGTTTGGTTCTTGATGATAAACAATGATGCAACTAACATCATCCCTATTCTTGAACATTTTATCATCATTGAAATCATAGAGAATATATAGAAACTATCCACCGTGCAATGTCGAAATGAAAACGACGACGTCCTTCTCTTCAAGCACTGTGTCAAGCTGTCCGCTTAGTTCCCAGTCGCAATCATTCACAAGGACTAGAACTCCTGGCCTCCTGCATGCAAAACAAAAGATTTGAGGAAATGTCATCACTTCTATTCATTTTGAAATGAGCAAACACTTGTAATAAAAATGTTGATGCTAATAAAATCAATTTGGATAAGCTACCAATTTAGATTGATGTATTACTTTTGATACGCACACTGGAGCAAACCCATAAAAATGCCAGTTTCCTCCCACTCTAGTGGGAGAGCGTTCCCCTTGTGATGATATTTACGGTGGATTGTTTGAACAATCCCAAACCCATTAATCCCGGGATTTCTCCCACTGTAGTCGGAGTGTTCCCCATGTTTGCTCCTTTTAGATTGGTCTTAGAAACGTACCTTTATCTAATGAAGGTTCTCTCTCTCTCCCTTTTTTTTTTTCCATTTGCCTGAGGTCAGGCTTCGGGTTTCATAAATTGCCATCTTTTTCATGGAAAAAGTGAAAAAATAACATTTGAAGACAAACACAATGGATGGGGGACTGGTGCAGAGGAGAAGGGAGCAGGGCATTGTAATGCAAACAACTATGTTTATGAAACCACATGTTCCATGATCAAATACAAGTCTTAAAATTCTTTCAAGTGGGTGCAAAAAATATAAAATAACAAGATTACATTGAAAAAATTTGAAATGGAGTTAGGTGTTCATCAAATTTTTAATATGCTAATAGGTTATCGTGGATTTCATTATCAAACTGCATACATTATTATGATTACTCTAGTCAAAGGTTCAAATCAATTCAGAAAAAAAAATAATAATAAAATTTACATGCTAGCTATGCCAAATTCTTGCATGCTACAACTTGATATTAATTTGTCAGAGAGACATTGTGGGACCAACCAAGATGTATGCAGTAGAAAACAGAAAACAGAAAGCAGAAAGATAAGGAAGCTATAGGTGCACGAATGGAAAATGCAGGAGTAGGCTTGAATTACATTGGAAAATAGTGTCAAAATAAATTGAATAGAAGAGCTTTTAGCTCGAAAAATGAATCATTGGATTGTTTAACTTCCGTGCTCATATCTTGGGCATCTTCCAATGAACAAATGCAAATTAATCCACTTACACGGAATCACCTTTCATAAACATTTCAGGCCTCTCCTTGATTAAATTGGTGTGAATCCAAGGGAGCAAGTGTTTCATCGTCAACTGGTAAAATAAAACAAAATACTCACACTGGTTCAGTTAAACGTGTAAGTGAGAACTAAAACTATCAAGTCTTCACTTGAAACGAAATAAATTAAAAGAGATCAACCTTCTCTTCCTCAGCCTGTGGGTCGACATTGACCTTATGGATCTTTACAGAATTACAAAGAAGCTCCAGTCCTCCACTAAATTGTAATTTTAAAAAGTAAAAATCAGAAAATTGGGAAGCAACAGACAAAAATCCAAGTAGGTGGGAAATCAATCAATCAAATTAAAGAACTCAACGACAAGTCGCAAGGCAGGGTCAGAAAATACATAACCATCAAGCAGAATAATTAGATCGATAAGAGTTGAATTCTTATTGGAAGACACACATTTTAGGGTCCTAGTATCCTAGAGAGGTCATGTAGAGGTGGGTGAATAGTTAACACATAGATTATGGCAAAATAATCTGCACTTTGAACTTTTCAAATATAATCAGTTTGTGCAACAAGAAAGTTCAGAAGTGAAAACAGAAAGGCTTTTGATTAGGTTGATGCAAATCTGTTTTCTAGAAGCCCATTGTTCAGTTGCTTAACAAATGTTTGAAAGTGTTACCAAATCAGAACTATGGCAACTGAAATGGTTAACATTTATAAGAATTTTTCAGAGGTCTTTCACTGAGTGTCATTGTTATTATCAATATTTGAAAAACTCACTAACGAACGTAACAACATAAAATTAATCTCACAGTTAATGTTAGGCATGTTTAATTGCCACATTTTCCATGGAAAATGTCACATCCGAGGAAAACGAATTCCACTTTGGTTGTTTGATTGCAACGTGGAAATGAAAATCGAATTCCAAGGTACAACCACTTTAAGTTGCATTTTCTTTGTTTTCATGGAAAACGAATTCCTACGGGTTTGGTGGGTTTTTATTTTCCAACTAACATGGAATTGGAATTTCTTTCCACCTATATCTATCAAACGGACCCTTAATAAAATTGTAATTCATATGATGGAAAGAATATGGCTGAGAAGCACAATATCATACCACTGATCAGAAAGGGAGGAAGATGGAGACATGAAACTTAATTTACAGTTGTTCAGTTCAACAAACTACAACCATTATCAAAGGGCTGCCAGTTAGATTTCCAAAATTCCACAATATTGACATTATCAGTAACCCTATATTCTTCTAGAAGATCAGTAAAGTTACAATAGAAACAACATTAATGTTTTCTTAGACAAGTCAATTCAACGTACAACTTCCATTGCTAATATTTACAAAGACTAAACTTTAACATATACCAATAAGATTCAGTCTATGACTTCTCAAACATAACTGGCTAGATGTCATACGCTAAACATAGAGAATACTCAGTGAAGTACAGGCTACTGTTGAAGCTGTAGATCAATGCTGGTGTTTCGAACACAATTTTCCAAGGTTGATCATATATTGGTATATTCACATAGGAAAGGTTTCCCATGGGTTCTTATCAAGGGCTAATACCAAGGAAAGTCGGTCCTTTTAAAATTTTGACCAGATTACGAAAGTAATAGTCTTATTTTTACAGTGGTAAATCAACATATGACCTGTATATAATTTTGATGGGCATATTCATAAACAATCAGTTATCTAAGAAGCTTAGGGACATTTTTTAAGAGTTGACTGATGCAAAGGGAGTTCAATCTTAAACTGGCAATACATATCATATTTTCTAGCCACTGGTGAGGAAAACCTTCACCAAAAACCACTTGAATTTCAGAGGAAGATTTTAAATTAAACATTTAGATTTAGCTGGTTGATTTTATTCCTGTTAGACGTGTTATTACTATCCACCTATGCCCATTGGAATATTCTCAGGTTATAATTCCTATAGCGCTTGCAATGAACAATGATTTCATGGCTTTTGCCACTCTGTGGCATCAAGAGGTCCACTGAGGATAGTAAGTAATCAACAAAATAATACTTTCTTCCCAAATAATGAAAGTTCCGCCTATAATAGATGGTAAAATATTTCTTCCAATAATAATTTACAATTAAAATTATTCACTCCCTCAACCCATAATTTTTTTTTTAAAAAAAGGCCTTAAAGTTCTTTTTTTTTTTTAATCTTCCATGTGTGAGATTTCATGAATAAAATGCAAAAGAAACCAAGGATTAAAAAATCGGATTAGGTGATTAAAAGCTAATTGACTAGATTTTTTCCCTTCCATAATTTCCCTACATAAGGCTAAGACCCAGATTTATTTATTTATTTTTTTCACAAAACAGTTCATCTGCATAATATAACTACTTGAAAATTGAGAAACTTCCAAATGAGTAGCAATTAGTCTGATTCCAGTACTCCTTTTTTGAGTTTCCTCAAATCAGTATTTACCAAGATAGATTTTTCACTTTCTTTCTTACAACCACAAAATTCTTTCAAAACAGTAATTAATCAATAATTTTTCATTACTTAGATACTACTATATACTGTGCAGAAAATTATTTAAATAAAAAACTAGAAGACATGAAAAAAAAAAAAATTACCCGAACTCAAGAGTCAGCTGCATAGTCGATCAAATTTGAATAGGAAATCTTAAACCCCGTAAAAGAAACTGCGAGACAGGGAATTATAGAAAGAAACGAAAAAAAATAACAGATATACAAACACAAATTGTAAAAGGGAAGATAATTTTACCAACAGAATAGAGCCGAGACCGACGTGTAAGCCGAGAGTTGAAATGCTCAGAGAAAGCCAAGAAATTGCGGGCTTTTTACACCCAAAATATTTTCTAACAGTTCATTATTTTTCTAGAAGTGAAAATTGCACATTTCAACCCGACCTTTCAAATAATGGATGAGATGCCCCCAATTAATTCATTTGGCACCACTCATCTTCAACCTCTTGAAAATAGGATTCGTCCATAATTACCCTTTCTCTTTAAATAAATAAAAATAAAGGACCCCAACGAAACAACCCTGCGCCCGGGTTTGACCCGGACACTTTTTTTCGGGCAAAGTAGCACAGCCCATTACAATTTAGACAACATACCACGTGACAATAATATTTAAATGGATAAACTATAAAGTTCAAATTTCATCTCCAATAAATTCGGTTTATGATTGAAATTATCTTAGCCCCTGTTTGGTGCACATTATTTCCAAAATAATGTATTTTTTTGTTGAAGTGATAAGGAATATGTGGTTGAAAAATAAGGAAATGTTATTGATGTGATGAAAAATATTATTTTGCCCCTGTTTGTTCCACATTATTTTTTTCATTCTCATTCTTCTAATCATTTTCAACCACACATTCTACAATAAAATAATATTTTACATCACATCAATAACTTTTCCTTCATTTTCAACTACACATTATCCNAAAAAAAAGTGGCCCAAACAGGGGCTATATTGAACCGATGTTAGATGCCCATTAAAAAGAGTCTTTTTTTTTTTTTTGGAGAAAATGAGGTCATCTCCAATGTACGTACCAATACACCATTTTGCACCAAATTTTGGTGTGTGGTCACTCCAATGTGCACCAAACTTTGCATTATTTTGTACCAAAATGGTTAAGTACAATTTTGCCATTCACTTTCACTTTGTAAAAGAATTGGTTAAGGGTATTTGAGTCCATTTTAGTTATACATTCTTTAATACAATAAAATTATTATCATTATTTTGATCATTTGTAATAAATTTTAATAATGTAATCAATAATAGTTAAATAATTAATTAAAATAAGTATACTCGAAAAACTTGGAATAGTAACAAACACAATTATTTAAAGTTAACATGAAATCAATGATAGATAGGTTCACGTTACACTTCGAAACGCATTAATTGATCGTGTGGGATGAATATACGAATTTCAAGAATTAAACTGCAACAATATTTCGACTTCGTAATATGATTTGAAGTGTTTCTATTAATTGTACTATAACTTTTTAATTTTTTAATGAATTTAATATTTTTCGCTAATTTAACGTAATTTTTTATTTAGTAATTTGTGTAGTCGTAAAAAAAAAAATTCAAAATTTTTTTTTAAGAATAATTAAATGATTAAAAACTGTTCATTTTGTGTAAGTTATGATGTAATGGATTGGGGGATTATTTTTAGTTTTGTGTAAAATGGTACAAAACTTACCTCAAATTTTGATGTAGCGTTGGAGATGCCATGAGTTTTGGAATATTGATTTTTGAAGAATGTGTGGTTTAAAAGTAAGAAAAAATTGGATTTACGTGCAACATATTTTTATTGTGAAAATGTGTGATTGAAAATAAGTTTTAGAAATAAAAAATTTAAAGAATGGTAAACAAATAGGGGCGGAATAAGAGATGGAAAGAATAATAAACTAGAGAGAAAAAAAAAAAAATAGAGAAATATTAAATTATGAAAAGCACGCATCTATTTAATAAAAGAACTTGACAAAAGTAGACGACGACGATAATTTGCGCAAAGTTTGAACGATCTGAAGGTTCAAATGTCAAAATTGAAATAATAAAGACGATTTGTTCAGAACATGCAAACAATATGGACGTTTTATTCCAATGGCCCTTTATTAAAAGAATTGAAATTTAAACCAAAAACTAATTCTAATTCAATTAGAGAGGGTAAAAAATCTCATTACTGATAGTTAATTAGGTGTCAATCTAATTTGGAGGCATTTAAATTGAATAACTTAGAATAAAAAAAAAATATAAAATTGATACACGCATTAATTGAGCTACACAGAAAACTATTCATTTCTTCCTTGCAGCACAATACATAATACACCGATGCTAAATTTAGCCAAATTTTAATAAAATAGATGCTTACACTTCAGATTGATAGCATAGATATTGTCTAGCAAATGTTAGTTACTTTCAACAAAAAATAAAAATAATGTAAGAGGTGCCGAAGACAAGGACAAGCAGCCCGCACATACAGTCGACGATAAAAAGCATATCAGGTTAATTGAACTGCAAAATAAACCCATGCCAAAAGGAAAATTCATACTTTGACGACGAAGGCAACATTACTTGTGTTTCACGATGCAAGAGTGAGTTTGAGCGATCATTGAATCTCATTTCAATGGCATATAGCTAAAGGATCGACCAATACCCTTTACTTTAAGTGCCCATTCAAAGGTGCAAACAAAATAAGAATCCCGGATGTTAGTACTAAAACCTAGTTAATTAAACAATTTGTCTCAATTATTTATTTTAGTCAAAATACATCAGTCAGTCAGAACTTCCTACATGCAGTTTTACGCGCAATTCTGACCGAGACAACAAATAGATTTTTGTTCTACAAGATATGATCTATTGTGAAATTAAATAAAGATAAACATAAGATATAATGTGGTAAACCTCTGAGGGAAACATTCACGGACTCCCATGCCATGGGTAAAATAATTTATTATCAAAGAATAAAAAATAAAATAGTTTCGATTTTGTAATTTCACCAAATTAACAAAAACAATCAAGGCAAGTAAATAACAACTCTCTCATTTTCTTTCTTCTTTTGACTTGTTGGAGAAATGAAATCAAACTCTACGATCTTGATTTTATCGCCGCTTCACTATTGTATTCGGTCGCAACCACTACTTCAATTAAGATTCATCAATCTTAAATCACACCAAATAGTTTAGTCTTTGAGTAGAATTATATCATTCATGCACAAGTGTGTTTTCTTCAATTATAGTTGAAGAATACGATTTTTGCTTCAAAATACTTCACTGGAACATTAGTTGGTTAGAACTCATCGGAGAAGGTCAGACGACTTCAGAATTTGATGTTGCAGGTTCGTCGGAAATAAACAGATTTTTCTCAAAACCTCAACGCGTCCCTTAATGATTTTCTTTACTTATGTAAAGACCCCCTCCTAAAATATGGAAGTTTTACATGGTAAGAATAATATAAAATATGTTTGATATAGTCATTAATGAAATTAAGGAAAATTTTAATTTGTTAAACAATCTTTCCTCATTTTAATTATTTGATCAATCAAACCAGTCCAATAAAGTAATATATATTTATGTATATGTATAAAATACGTTTGATATGGTCAATAATTAAATTAAGAAAAGTTTTGATTTGTTAAAACAATATTTCCTTCTTTTAAATATTTGACCAATCAAACATTAAGTATATGTTTGTGTATATGTTGCTATAAGGTAGGTAAATATTGCACCTTGTTTAGAGTTTGAAAACCCTAAACATACACAGACAAGAATATGTTAACCTGCAGCATCCAGTCAGTCCTGAACTGAATCAGTTGAACTCGTTTTTGTACATGTTTTGACATTTAAAAATCATTTTAATTTAAGCAAGTCAATAAATAAATAATAAGTAAAAATATGAAATATATTTTACTTACACTGAAAAATGCTAACCAAGTATGACGATTGTACCCATGAGATCAGTCGTTAAAGATTCAAAACGCGACCTATCCATGCTAAATGCTCGCTAGAAATTAGTCTCAAATGATAAATTTCCGAACACCTTCATAATCCTATCCTAGACCACAGAATTTCCACAAGGATGAAACAGAAAACCAAAAAAATTCCATTTTTCTTTCTTCTGGTGTGTGCAAAATGCAGCATGTTAAAAGTATTATCATATGGATTTTAGGCAATTTCACCTGCCATTCTAACTTACAGTCCATGTTACTCGATTGCACTGCTCGTTCCCAAAGAATGCACCACTGGACATCATTAAAAAGCATGTCAATAAAGAAAAGCACGCGAAGAAAATGAAACCAAACATCAGACACATAATTCGACAAGTTGCTATTAACGGACTCCTTTAATCCAAATACAGATCCAATCGTCCAATAAATTTCTTAAATGAGGCTCGCAGTTGTAAATCTATCTAACACTATGATCTAGATCAATAGAACAAGAAAGAAGGGGGAAAAATCTGTCGAACAGAGTACAAAAATGCTCAAGAACCAATCCCAAACTAAGCTATCTATACAAAAGAGTGGGGCAAAGGTTTACAACCTCAGTACAAAGAACAAGAGAAAGAAGTAGCTCACAGACCGCCAGATACTAAGCTACAAATCTAGGGAAGGCTGATAGTACTTTGGCGAGCAGAATTATTTAGAGAAGAAACCGAAGAAGAGTTTTGGGATCCAAGAGTTAATCTACGAATCACAACATGTACCTCTAACTGTCGCATCTTGTCCATGAGGAGACATTGCTTCTGCTTCAACAGCAGCAATTGATTCTCCATAGACGTAAACTCATCCTTCATGATCTGCTCACTGTCCTGAATAGCAACCTCACTCAACCCTTCTTCTAACAATCGTTGCCTCAACTTTTCAGTTGAGACAGCCAAATTGTCAACCGGAGCCATTAACTCGCTGTTGGAAATTCTTGGGAACTTGTCCTTCACAGCCTGCAATGCTTCTATCCATGCCATTCTGTCTTCTCTGCATTCTGCCCTCAGATGCAATCTCTTTGTTCCCGTATAAATGGAGAACCTCTTACCATCCGATTGGCTTTCTCGAATAGATGAGACCTAGAGAAGCAACAAGTCATAAACATGAAGATGATCTATGTAACAACTTTATTAAATAAACTTCTAAATGCACAAAAAAATACATAAAATTGAAGCATCATATCTGTTTTAAATTAGACTGGTCTTCAATCTGATTTAAATTTCAAAAAATTTGCCAAAATTAATAAATGCAAAAGCGGTAGGATCCAGATGAGAAGCTATTCCTTCTGGAACAAAAGGATCAAAACCTTCCACGCCTCCTGCCGGATTTACAAGTTGTACTTTTCCATTAGCCCATAAGGATCGGACAACCATATTCCATTACATATTGATCAGATCAATTGGTAATGGAATTCATTAATTTGATTTTTGAAATGAAATGAGTCGATTTTTTTAGTCAAGTGGATTCAAAACATAAAAACAAAATGGCTGATAGATTGAAACGGTTTCACCCAAAAGATGAAAAAATTTAAGCCAGAAAGATCAAAATAAACGTCCAAATCCTTTTCTTAAATCTTCAGCATGGGCATAATTATTGAAAAAAAATAATAATAAAATAAATCAGATTAATAACCCACAGAAGTCCAGTTCAAATGATCAAATTAGTCCCTTCTAACACATAATTAGCAATGTACAGAAAAAACTTAAAATTCAATTGAAAAACGAAACCTTTAAATGGATTTCACCAACGGCCTTCCAGGTTTTGGAAGATGAATGCTTACTGTCATTCTTGTGGTTACGTAACATCAGCTTCATGGATTCTTCTCCAATTACTCTTGATCCCTTATCAGTCTCTTGATTGATCACAATTTTATCAGGCCCATGAATTTTGAAGAAACTGAGGACCCCGTCCTGCAACACAAACCACCGCGCCCTCCACCCTTTGCCATAGTTAACCCACTTGTACAAAATCCCACAAATCATTGAATCAGACGGCGGCGTTTGTGGTGGTGCTGACGCCATTGACACGTTAAAATAGTTTCACATAAAAAGAAAAAATCAAAACTTGACAAAATATTTGTCTTTAACAATGGGCCATCACAGCAGAGTGAATGCACAGAAATAATAAAAACATAATTATAATAATTTTTTCTGATTCAAAGTTCTTGTTTATTCACAAAATCAGCCATAAGAAATTTTTTTATTGACAAGAAAAAGTACTTCAAGAAATGAAGTGAATATCATACAGGGACAAAAAGATAAAGATCAAGTGTGAAACGGGGAGAGAAGTTAGGAGAGTTCACGGAAATGTATGAAGGGAGAATGATATGAATCGACAGTTGGCGCCATGATTGTGTGTATTTACCAAACTTCATTTATTTTATTTAAGGTAACCTCGGAAAATCTTTCAATAGAGAACATGGTTATCATGTGATCCAACATCGTTGTCCATTGATATGGTAACCCATTATCTTTCACATCTCTCATCTCCTCTCTCTCATAAAAATTGAAATGTTCAATCTCATTATTACACATAAACTGTCACATCATCGATGTTTCATCATCATAATGATAAATAACATTATTATTCAATAAAAGTGATAACAAATAAATTTTCTATTATTTCTTTTTGCATTTTCGGCTAATGGATTGTAGTATTATTGATTTGTCTTTCTCATCTCACTTCAGACTATAATTCATGGACAATCTTATTATTTGTGCTTTTGATTAAGCTTTTCTACAATATATTCCATGCTTTATTTCTAATTGAATTGATTCACACACTTAAGTTACTTATTTTTCTATTATTCTAATTTCCTCTTTTTTTTTTTTCTTTATCTACAAGATTTTCTGATCCTACACATCTTTCTACCCATGCCATTTAAAGAAGGTAGTTTTTCCCCATTTTTTATTTGACTTAGTACATTTATATCGTCGTTAAGAACTTTCTGCATAACTACTAATTAAACCTCGATTTTAATAAGGTTGCGATATTTTGAACTTTATTAGAAAAATTCATTTTCAGCTGCACAACCAACTCCATTTATTGAGGTCAAGGTCTCCCTCTGATTTTATAGCTATTATTGTCAAGTCAATAAGGTCGAAACTTTGTTTCACATTGTTTAAAGCATTAAGAAAAGAATATTCTATTTAAAATTTGCCTAATTGAATTTTCTTTTGAAATTCGCCATCATCTTCGCGTATAAAAAATGGGAAATTGCATGATCAAACTTCAATCTTTAAAAATGAACAAGCTGATCTTTAACCTTTAATTATAATAAACAATGCTATTCATCCCCAGCGTGTTTACAACTTCAGTCTAGGTGGCGCTAATGTGGAATTAAATGATATGTAAAATTAAATAAGTCATTTAATTTCATCTTTCATTTAACCTATCATTTAGAGCCATCTAGACTGGAGTTGTAAACACACTGTGATGAATAGCATTTTTGAATTATAATTGTACATCGAATCCTTAATGATAAAAACTGTCATTCTCTGATGAATGATCGTTTAACTTTAAAGAAAACATGTCTTTACTTAGAAGTTGAGGAGCAAAATCTAACTTATAGTTATATGGTTGGCACTTGGCAACGAGAGAGTCACATAAATTATTCAATTAAAAATAAATAAATAAATAAATATAAACCATTCAATTCAAGAAATGACACGAAAGTATCAAAGTACTACCGAAACAGTCCAAAGTTCATTAAGGGCATGTTTGGTTTAGATTTTCCAATTCTACAGTAAATCAATTCTCATTTTTCAACCACACATTCTTCAATAAAATAATATTTTACATCACATCAATACTTTTTTCTTCTTTTTCAACCACACATTTCCCATCATATCACTAT
>CAIGRF010187478.1:5615-20134 GCA_903798235.1 Fraxinus ornus
CATAATTTGTTCATCAATCACAATTCATGAAATTTATAAGTCACACAACTTATTTTATGTTCACAAAACATCAAATTATAGGTGTCATGAAAATGTATTTCGAATTAAAATTACCGCATGTGTACGGTTCGTTACAAGTAATAAAGTGGACTTTTTGAGTCCGAATATCGTTCCCACAAGGATTGATTAGTCTTAATTATTTCCTTCTGTTGATCGTTTTGAAGGTTAGGGGACCGCCCAACAATTATAACTGGGCAACCGGTTGCCCAAGCTAAATTTTTCCAACTTTTCTTTTCCACCATTTTCTTCATTCTTTTTTCAATCTTGGTCCTCCACATCAAATTACTTCAAATTTAGTGCTTCAACTTTTACTCAAATGCAAATTAGTCCCCAAACTTCCATCAATTAGCCGATATATCCTTCTTTCTTTACTAATTGTTTAGAAACAAGTTCAAAACGGAAAGAAGAAGATAAAAATAACTTAAGTTAAGTAAAGTGTAATAATAAAATGATACAAAAGCTTAGTAATAAAGCATCGAATAAGTGCACAAAAATGTACTTATCAATATGTCACAAATTACTTTTATTGGTAAAAAATTAATAAACTTTTAGGTCACACAATATTTATTAATCACAATTTATTATTTATTAGTACACACCAACCAATTTATTGGTCACAATCAACAAATCATTTGTGACCACCACCAACACAACACCACTGTCGTCTCCATCGCCAACACCAACGCCACATAACGCATCGCCACCGCCGCCGCCAACACCAACACCACCATCACCACCACTTCCTAGCAACCACTGCGGAACCACCACCCCACATAGCACCCCAACCACACCCAATCATCGAACACGGCACCATCACCACAATCAGCCTACCACTCCACAACATCACCACCACCACAAATCGCCGCTGTTTCGACCTCACATCGACTGTAAGATCGTCACTGCTCCGACCTCACAGAGGCGGCGCTCCAATGAAGAAAAAAAAAGATGGAGAGACATAGCTCTGCTATCGCCGGAGCAACGTCACCACCGACACTCATAGAGGCACTGTTCCAGTGAAAATAGAAAGACCACCACAAAACACCGTCAACACCACCACAAGACCACAAAGAAACATCGACACACCATTTCAAATCACTCCAAACCACCGCAAAAAACATAAAATTACTGCAATGGTGGCGAACATATTGCGGCGACAGTGGCGTTCTTCCAATGAAAATATAAAGACCACAACAAAATCACCAAGAAACACGACGTACCACCACAAACCACCGCAAAAAATACAAAATTGTTGCAGCAGCGGCGAACAAGCCTCCCCGGCGTGTTGTATGGTAGAGAGAGGGGGGGCGTGGGGGAGAGAGAGAAAAAAGAGGGGAGAACGATAGAATTAGGGTTAGGTTAAAAATAGGTAAATGATAAATTTGATTTTATAATATAATTGTTAATATTAATTTTTTTAATTATAACCTAATTTTTGAATAAACAAACTTTGGATCTGATATTTGAAATTGGATCTTAAAACATAGGACTGAGTGTAATTTCCTATATTATTATTATTAGCTCACATTTATAATTGTAATGCCCAGCAAGAAGTGAATCCCAATGCCATTCATGATTCAACTCAATACCATTGGATCTCAAACTCCACCATTCATTATCTGCCATTCAATTTCCATTGCTACTCGCCTACTCCGCCCTTGTTCGAGCCCTAGACGACAGTAGACTAGGCAGAAGAAGCCGTCGGCGATTCTTTGGTAGAAGAAAAAGAAGAAGATGAAGCCCCGAACTCGAAGCTTATACTCGTTTTTCTTTTCTTATTTTTTGTTATTTTGATTTGTGTAAATTGTAATAATGTTTAATTTTTTTTCTTTTTAAGCCATTTTTTGACTTACATTCTTTCAAAACTCATTTTCAACCACACATTCTTCAATAAAATAATATTTTCCATCACTTCAATAACTTTTTCTTACTTTTTAACCATATATTTCTTATCATATCACTATTTAAAATATTCATCAATAATATCCATCAAACACACCCTAAAATTAGCATTTTTCTCTTCAATTGGTCGAAGCCTACTGCCTATGCTCTTCACTTCCAGTTCCTTCTAGTATTGTTGCCCGTGTGACTGTGAGTTGCTTACTCTGTCTTCACAGTGAATTGCTTTGCTTTTGCTTCTAGTATTTCTGTCATTTTGAATACTCCTAGTCATAACATTGTTTTATATTTTTATCATCATTAAATTCATCACCAAAAATTTGTTGTTAGGCATCGATAAAATTGTGCCCGCTTTGAACGAATTTCCTGGCTCCTTCCCTGCCCATAATGCATCTTTGCATCACAGTATGTCGGTCTGTTGTGACCAGTTCTGTTGCATGTGATACATACAACTCCAATAATAAATTCTAGTTTTGTTTGAAAAATTATACTTATCTAACATGCGCATGTGTATGAGAGTATTGGTTCGTTATACTCATTAAGCCTCCATTTGGGAAGAATTTATGAATAAATAAAAATGATGGATGTAATTGGATATTATTTTTGAGTGTGTATTTGAAATATATAAATCATTTATACATTAGCCCCACGGAGGCTATTAAACAGAAAATTTGTAACATTCCACTAACATTACATAAACTCCTTTATCCACTTAATCTTGTGTTTACGTCCCTGCAGAGATATTGGAGATGGCTTATGATCCTCTGCTTTCACTTACTCAAACGCTAGAGCAGATCTTGCATCCTGATGATCAACGTCCGATTCTTCTTCATCAAACAGACGCACAGATGTTAAGATCTCTCAATAAAAAGCTTAGCTTCATGTTATCCTTTCTGGAAGATTCTGCAGACAAAAATTGTGAAACATTTAAATGTTTAGAAGGAAGAATCAGAGATGTGGTATATGAAGCAGAAGATATAATTGAATCCCATTTATCCAATCAGATTCGATCAGGATCTGGAATTCAAATAGATCAAATTGAACCGTACATGTCGAGTCAGATCTTCTCAGAATTGGAGCAGGAATATGAGGGCATACAGAAGATAATAGAAAAACTTGATTTCATTTCAGAAGAGATGGTGATGATGAAGGACATGAACCACATAGAAGATCTCCATCGAAGTAAAACCTTGCCTTATAAGTCATCAAAATCTGGTTCCAGTATCAAGTGCGTTATGGTTGAATTTCATGATGGGTTGATTCAAATTAAGGATCGACTCACTGGATCATCCACTAAACTTGAAATCATCTCAATTGTTGGAATGGGAGGAATTGGTAAAACTACACTGGCCAAAAATGTTTATGATGACTCACTTATTGTGTATCACTTCCACACTCTTGCCTGGATAAAGGTATGTCAAAATTATCACGTTCAAGAAATGCTCACGGGCCTTCTGGACTCAAAAAGAAACCTCAGTCATAAATCATATTCACTACTCGAAAGTTAAATGTGGCTGTTTATGCCAACTCTTCAAGCCCTATTTGCCATCTAAGTTTATTAAGTCCCGTACAAAGTTGGGACTTGTTGCGTCACCTGGTATTTGGGGAACAATGTTGTCCTCCTGAATTCGAGATAATTGGAATGGACATTGCCAAGAATTGCAGAGGACTTCCACTTTCAGTTTCAGTTATTGGCGGCCTTCTCTACAGAAGCAAGATGACAGTTGATTACTGGATGCACATTAAACAAAATGTCACTTCTGCAGTAACTGGTACTGATGATCAGGTCATGGAGATCCTATCCTTGAGTTATAACGACTTGCCACATCATTTGAGATCATGTTTCCTTTATATGGGAGCTTACCCTGAAGATAGTAAGATCCAAATATCGGAACTCATCAAGTTATGGGTTGCCGAGCGATTTTTGAAGCCAGATAGATCTAAAAGCTCGGAAGAGGTAGCTGAGACGTATTTGGAAGATCTTATTGATAGAAGTATGGTTCTTGTTCTTGAGCGAACTTTTACTGGTGAAATCAAAGCCTGTGGCCTCCATCACCTCATGCGGGACCTCTGCATGAGGAAAGCTCAGGAGGAGAAGTTTCTTCAGGTCATAAATGGACGTGTTGAGTTCTCTCCAGAATTCATACACAATCAGCGTCGCGTAAGTATTCAGTCAGATATTTACGATTGCCTTCCAGAAAATTATGTTTGTCCTGTTCGTTCTCTTCTATACTTCAAAACCCAAAACATGATAAGGGATGTAAACTTATTAACTTCCTTCCCACAGATAAGGGTATTACATGTATTCGACCTATTGTTTTCGGATTTCCCAGTTGAACTAGCAGAGCTAGTTAATTTAAGGTACTTCGCTGTGTTCACACTGGCTGCTAAGCTTCCTGTGTCAATATCCAAGCTTTTAAATCTTCAAACATTAATTATTCGATCCTTCCAAACTTTAAACCTACCATTCGAGATCTTGATGATGCCACAATTAAGGCATATATTGATAGAGAAGTGCTTCTTGCCTTATCCTTACAGTGCACAAATCAGGAATAAAATTGTTTTATTGGAAAACCTGCAAACACTTGAGATTGTGAGAAATTTCAGATTTGCCAAGGAGGTCCTTCAGATGATGCCAAACCTTAAGAAATTGGCAGTTAATTTCTACCGTGATGAAGACACCAAGTTCTTATCCTGTTTTGACAGTTTTATCCATCTACATCAACTTGAAGATTTGAAGTGCCTTTTTCACTACCAGAATGATCCTCTGCTAGAGAACTTTGTTCTTGCAGCCAGACTCAAAAACTTAACACTGTGCCGTTGCGGATTATCTTGGAAAAACATGAAAGTTCTCGGTTCATTGCCCAATCTTGAAGTACTCAAACTAAAAGACATATCATTTGATGGCGGGGTGTGGGAACCAAGTGAAGGGGAATTTCCTAAACTAAAATTCCTGCTCCTTTTGACCACGAATCTGGAGCACTGGAAAGCCGATGAAACACAGTTTCCAAATCTTCAGCGCCTAAGTCTTGGGGACTGCCCCAAACTGGTGGAGATCCCTTCTATTATTGGGGAAATTCTAACTCTACAGGAAATAATATATTTTCATTGTCCCGCTGCTGTGACTTCATTAGAGTTAATACAAAAGGAACAAGAAGACCTGGGATGCTACCTTCGTATTATTCATGACTCCGGTAAAGAAGAGATGTATAAGGTATATGCTCTCGACACGTATTAATCTTGTTGTTTATCAGCATGGAATGTATGGTCTAATAAGGAAACAGATCCAGCTAATAGATAAGTTCTATGCTTCTTTTATGTAGCATTGTCTTAGAAAAAGGCTAAACTTTTGGTTTACTATTGATTATGTTCAAGAGCTAATATCATTTTTGCAATAATACTAAGAAAAAAAAATCATAATTTTTGGGTATATTTATTACCCGTTTTTTCTGGTTTCTTTAATTTGTTGCGCGTATGAATGTTAGTATTACCAATTACCGTCCTATTTATGAGGTAATTACACATAGAGGTCACTTTAGATAGAAAAGACACATTTCATTTTTCATATATTGTGCACTCTTTCGATGTTTATGTCCATTGCAAAGCTACACATTCCTTTAAAAAAATCTTAGCAACATTTTCTCTTCTGCGCAAATTTCACAAAATTTCAAAATGTGACCCAGCTTACACGTGGCAAGGATGAAGATGAGAGGGAAGACGGAAGAAGACTAGAAAGGCTATGCTTGTAGCCAACAGAGTAAAAAGAAGACTAGAGTTACAGGGTAATTCCCTCTCCCTCTCCTTTTATTGATTTTTGATGCAATTGATATAAAAAGTGTAGGGAAATAAAACCGACCCAGAAAATATATATGATACGATATGAAGTATAAGATTTCAAATAAACAACAAGATAAAAGGCAAAGAATTAATGGGCAGAAGAACTTATTTTATTTTATTGACTAATATGGGGAAAATAAATATAATAACTGTGCGCACACAATTATTCTATATTTCAATAATACAAAACATTTCAAAAGAGTATAATATTTATAGGGATGCATGCCAAACCTTAGAAATATCAAGGATAGAAACAATATAAAAAATCACTTGAAATAAATGAACAATATTTTTCTAATAAAAATATGTGAAATAAACGAAATAATATTTTTCCAACAAAAACGTGTGGAATAAAGGAAACAATATTTTTCCAAAAACAATTCAACCTAATAACACCGATGGGTGCTCAATTGTTCAGGTTTTGGATTTGCTTCCCATTGATCACCAGTTCGAGTCCCCTCAAGGCCATTGATGTGAGTAACCGATAGTAAACTTCAAGGTCCCGTAAAATTAGTTGAGGTGCGCGCAAGCTGGCCCGGACATCCACGGTTATAAAAAAAAAAATCAACCTAATTTGGGGCAAAATAATCAACAATCTCCATTTTGACACAAATTCTGATGCGACGAACGAAGTTCCAAAATTTCTCCACATGAAAAAATAAGTTAGTTTGCAATGAAAAAACTCGAACTCTTCAACAAGAATCAAACTTTCTCAAACACCAAAATACTCCTCATCTTCCATGTTATCCAACACGAATACATAAACCCAAACATTGGGTTCCCCAAAATTTACAAAAAATTAGAAATTACCAAACAGTGTCGAAGTACACCCTATAGCAGAATAAGCTTCCAACGCTTTTATAGAAAGCTCCTCGGTAGTCTCAGCACCTTAAAAAATGCTAAAAGCATATGCAACTGAATTAGAATACACGTACCTATCTCTAGTGGGTCTATCCCTAACAATTGAATATGATAAAATCGCAAGTAATGGTGATAAAGCGAAATTACCCATATCCTCCAAACTCGACTGAGTAATATTCTTCAATATGGATCCTAAACCAAATCCCAAAGGTATAGTTCCAAACTGAATCGCTACTACGGTACTAAATATGTGCTAACTTTTCACAAATTATGCCCAACCTGGCAAGATGTATAATTGGGTCTTCTTCTACCCCTCTAATACAACACGAACACCCTTCTAAACTTTCAAGACTTAAGCTCTTCCAGAGAACGCGTACCATTTTAAATCAAGAGTACTCAACGAAATGAGATTCTTCTTCAAGTCTGGAATATATTGAACATGATCAAGTGTTCTACATGTTCCACCCACAAGTTCAATCTGAATCTACAAGTACCAGCTACCCTACAAGGTTTATTATTACCCATGACAACAATACATTGCATCACCATTTCATATGTTTCAAACAAATCTCGATTGGGAACATATGAAACACACAAACTGTATTCAAAATTCACTTCTCGTCAGGTTTGGATTCCATGTCAGAAATTGTCAAAATATATACATCACTCAAATAGTTCACGATTATGTTGGTCTCGTCTGAAGTATTTGATTATTTCCTTTGATTTGCAGTCAAATTACCTTTGTTTTGTAATTTGTCACAATCCCTCTTAATGTGTCATTTCTTCTTAAAAAACCTAATTACTGAAATTTGACATCGACTTATCCCTTCTCCGATCACCATGAACAACAAGGTCTTTTCCATCTCTAACCTCAAATCCAACAAATGCTTCATCTTCTTTTTTGAAAAAAGGCATCATACGCATCTTTAATGGTGAGAATATCACGACTATAAAAGATCATATGTCTCTAAATGAAGTAAAAGAAGCACGAAGTGAACACAAAAGGATTAAGGTCAAATCTTTTTTATTATATTTTACCTCTGAAGTCTCTAAATCAGCGACAATCTCTTTGACACTGCCAAATGATCTTTCAAAGATCCGCCTTCTGCCATGTAAAGATGCAATTTTCTTAGCAGACTTTTAGGCATGCACAATTGCTCCAAGTTTAGCAACAACGCAATTACCATTTTCTCCTTCAAAACGTCCCAAAGAATATTGTTAAAGAGATGAAGATGAATCTGTATCCTTTCGTTGTTTCTCCTCCGTCATCCAAGTTATAGACATTTTGTCAAATCCTAACAACGCATCATCCAAAGTATTAAACAATATGAAGTATATAAATGAAATGATATGAAGTATATGATTGTAAACAAACAACAAGATAAAATACAAAGAATTAATTGACATGAAAACAAAGGATTTTATTCAATAAACTAATATAGAGAAAATAAATACAATACTTTTTCCTACACAATTGTTTTATATTTCAGTAATACAAATCTTGTCAAAAGTCTAATATTTACAGGGGTGCGTGCCTAACCCTAGAAATATCACAAAGATGGAAAAAAGATAAAAAAAAATCACGTGGAATAAAGAAAACAATATTTTTCCAATAAAAACACGTGAAATAATGAAAATAATATTTTTCCAATATAAATGCATTGAATAAAGGAAATAATATTTTTCCAAAAAAAATCCAACCTAATTTAGGTTTAAAAAAAAAAATCCCTAACAAAAAAATTAACACTAATTCTTCCCTACAAAGGATTTTTTATTCAAACTTGTGGCACAATGTAAACCGCTATCAATGGACCAAGTTTGCACATGCCATTGACATAATCATGCATACTGTTTTATTTGTTCATTCAAATCTGAAAGTAAAGTGATTATTGGGTCATTAATTAACTAGATTAGTTAGTTTATTTTTAACTTGAGTGACATGTTAATTGCTTTCTGAATGAGGATTTTGTTCTTTTAGCAATGACAAGAAACCGTAGAGTATCTCTATGATTCGTGGTCGGGTTGAACTAAATTTGGACCTTGTGGGGAAGATCAAGATTTGACGTCGACCTCTCTATTCTTAGGAACCTTCTATTTCTGGTCGGAATTGATTTGTATTGACAAGAACATTGTTGAGGTTGTTGCTCCTACTTGTGCCTCTAATTTTCCTTAAGCTCAATGCTTGTTGTTATGAAGAAAACTGGAACCGGATTAATTCAATACCAATTTGTTGGAGGGAATATGATATTACAGACACAATATGAAATAAAAATCTATAAAACATAAGAAAAATGTAATTTTGCAGAGAATGAAGATTTTATTACAATATGAAGAAAGAATATAAAGATTTTGTTTTTACAATGTTTTGAGTTTGTTTTTTTTTTTTTTGTCTAAAATACAATGAAGAGCTTAAATATATAGAGGATGTCCAAAACCATAAAAGTAGAGTTATAGATGAAAATGAATTAGGTTTGGACGTCGGGTGGGTCAATACGGGTATTTCAATACCCAGAATCACCCATTATACTTCGGGTATGAAATACCCGACTGACCCACCCATTATACTTCGGGTAATTCATAAATAGAATCATTTAGGTCCTTGTAAATACTAGAATCAAACCCAAATCCGAACCCTCAGTTCCGGTTCGATTCTAGCAAAATAATGGGTACTAAAAACCATGAAAATAAGAGAAAATTAAATTATCAAAAATTAAATTATAATTTGAGAATTAATTGTTTTTTCTTAATAAATTTTATTCGATCCATAAGTGAGGCATACTAGAGCATATAATTTAATTATGAACAATGCTTAAATTATTCTACTTTTAAAATGAATTGACATAAAAAATACAACTTGGATACATAACTATATTGAACTCGCTCTATTTGAATAAAAAAGGAGAAAATATGTATTTCAAAAGAGAATAACGAACTCAATATAACCAAAAAGGTAGACCACAACTCAAGCAATAAATATATCAAGCTCATTTGCCATGCATTATAAAAAAAATGAAAAAACTCACTTAGATTTGTAAACCAAGGATTTAATTGGATTCAGTTAGATTATCGATTTCGGTTCCTAATTTATTTTTTTGAGAACTGGACCGGAATCAAAGATGTCGACTCGAGAGATTAGGTTCGAGTTAAAATGCTCAGAATGCAAAATATACATGGACTAGATAACACCTTCGATCGTCGAGTTGCTCGAGCGCTAGGTGAGCGCCACGAGTGGTAGCTCTTTCATTCAAGTGCCAGGCTGGCACCAAGAGTCTTGGGTAAAAATCTGACTACACCGCTTGAACATCAAGCAAGTGCCTCGCTAGAGAAAATGCTGCAACTTTTCTATCGAGTCCTGATTATGCCTAAAGAATAACGCAGTAATTGCAGCATAACTTCAGGGTGTTGATTCCACATGGAGATAGTAAAAATACTTAAAGGATCGAAAAGTGAATGTTCTTTTAAAATCTCAAAATTTGTTTGTTCGAATGAAATTAAGATCGAGTTTGAAATATTGAAAGAATGTATTTGTTGGACTGAAGTTAAAATCAAGTTTGAAAGAGTGAAGCTTTGGGATTCCCTCAGGTTGATTGAATCATTCATGATTCAACATCGATGATTCATTTTTTATAATGCAACTAGAGATGTTCAACATAGTTCCTCTAACCGGAAAATATGTCAAACCTGTTTAGTCAATTGTAATTCTAACGGTTAATTCTCATGCTATAGCATGAACACTTGTCAAAGGTTAACCGGAAAATATGTCAAACCTGTTTAGTCAGATTAAAAAACAACTATATACTCAAGCATAAAGTAGTAATGAATCACACCAATAAACAAAAACAAATGAGATTAAAGCCTTAACGAATACTTCAATCATTTGATAGAAAAAGCGTGACTGATTCTATGAAAAATTTAATAAAATTTAAGTCAATCTCATAACAATTTTATGAAAAGGAAGTCTTAACCAATGAGTTGTTTTAAACATGAAAATCAAAATTAATGAATCAAAAAGTTTTGAAATCACCGAATCCAACTGAGTCTTTCCTAGTTTCACCAAAGTTTTTAACTCTCCATGGAATTGTTAATAATCTCATCTTGTTTTTCCGTCTTAATTTCTCCTCCAAAATTCTAATTCATCTCTTGCCCTCCATTCGGGATGGCTCTAGAGTTTAAATATGTGCACTAGATGTTGTTTCCTTAAATGTTCCATTCATAGAAGAAAACCAGAAAAATCGCGTCAAAATACCAACTATGCGACCGCATAGTTAAACTCCTTGCGGTCACATAGAAGAGTTGAGTGTGGTACTAGAAATCTCTAAAGCAACTCTTGCGACCGCATAGGAATACTGCTATTTGACCACATAGCTTAGTGCTTTTCTCAATTGTTGCATTTTGGTCCTCTAACTTCGTTTCTCATTTTTGTGACCCATTTTCCCACTTCTTCATCCAATGCTTAATTCCTTAGAATTTGACATCGACATCTTTGCATCCTCATTTGATGAATCGATCCTTAGCTCAATTTGACATCGACATCTTTGCATCTTCATTTACTCTTCCGATTCATCTTGGTTATTTGCATTTTGATCCCTGAACTTTCTTTTTCCTTCGTTTGGTCATTTTTCCACTTGTTTATCCTTGTTTTCTTTACATTCATCACATTGTCCTGCAAGAAGTAAATTACATAGAATTAATTTATATTTCGACATAATAATCAACAATTGTCCATGTTTTGTAGTAAAATAAGTGTGCAAAAACGCACTTATCTGGTCCATAATTTGATTTATTCAAATCCAATACAAATTCGAACTCCCAATTTCGCTTCCAAATAGAATTTCAACTAAAATTTTTCAAATAGACTTCGAATAGGATTCCAATTAGAATTCAGGTTACACTATAATTCTAACAAACTCCACATTAACACGAATTCCACTGTAATGAACAAAACTTCAAAGATTTTCCACCTGAAGACAAATTCCATTGTAAGGAATAAACTTCATCTATTCAATAAAAAAAATACAAATGAAATTCTCCATCAAAATTCTCTAAAACTTTGTCATCCAACTAGGGCAAAACTCAATAACCGAGTATTACAAAATTCCAAGCAATGGGATTAAATATCACGAAAGAGGGCAGAAACAAGTCTTGAAACAAAATCATCAGAACTAAATGTATCAAAAAAAGGATCTTAGCTACAATCAACATCCTTAACTGTATCCAAACTATCAACTAAATTGGTAGAATTGTACGTATGTGGAGTCTTATGGCCAAAAATAGGTCTATTAGTGGCAACTGAATATAATAAGACAAAGTGACATTACCCATAACTTCAAAATTCAAGTGAAATGTATTCTTTAAAGCAGATCCCAAACTAGACTCCAACAAAATAGAATCCAACTCCAAGTCCACTTGAGTTCTTAAAATATGATGATTGACTAAAGATTCTATATAACATTACAAGAAATTTAATTGAAATTTTCTATGTCCATTTAACAAAACACAAGCTCATTTACTAACTTTTAGGATTCCACCTTCAACAGAATATCTGTACTCTTATGAATCAATAGTACTTAAGGAGATAAGATTTCTTTTCAGATCTGAAATGTGTCTCACTGTATCAAGTGTTCTAACAGCCCTATCAAACATCTTTATTCTAATTCGACCAATACCAACTATCCGCCAAGGTGTATTGTTACTGGTCATTACAACACCTTTTGAAACTTCTTTATATGTTTAAACAAAATCCTAATTATGACATATATGAAAAGTGTAAGTTGTATCAAGAATTTAAGTCTCATCAGGTTTGGAGTAGTAGTCAGACATAAGTAAAATATCTCCATTACTGTTATGATTTTCTACAATATTTATTTCCCCTAAAGTTTCTAATTGTTGATTTGCTGTCAATTTTCTTGATTTTGTAACTTATAACAATCTTTTACCAAGTGCCCATTTTCTTGCAATAATTACAAAAATTGAAGTTAGATTTTGACTTGCTCCTTGCAAGACTTCCATTAATAATAACGCCACCTCTACGAACCTCAAATGCAACAATATGTTAAATATAAAGTATCATAAACTTTTTCAATGGTGAGAGTAACAGGACTATATAAAATCATGTCTCTAAATGACATGTATGAAGTGGGCAATTGTTAGTTACTAGTTCAACCCTAATACGGAATTAAAATTAACAATTAATAAGTAACAAGTCAATTTAATTGTGTCTAGATAGTTAGTCAATCAATACAATTTTCCTATGGTTTGAATGTCGTAAATAACACAAAATATGATAACGGAGAAAACCTTTAACTTGGTAAAAACTCCAGAACCAAGTCGTAGTTTCCACTATAGACAATGTGAACTTACAGTATGATCCAACCTAGAAAATTCATTAGACTCGATGATTTAATTCCTACAATCTTCAAGATCCGCTGGATCGTGCTGCACTCACACCTGCTTCCAATCTTCTGGAATTGTCTATCTCATGGGGACCACCAAGAACCCTTGTTCTTGTACTCTTACTGTGCTTGTTGTCCAACCTCCCTCAATCTTCAGCAACTCTGAAAGCTATTGAGAAGTACCCTCCTAAATATGAATTTAGGAAGTGGGTGTTTTGGATTCTTTAATTTGAAGTTTTCTCAAAGTGTGGTTGAATGATCTCAAAAATGAAAAGGATGAATGTTTTCTTGGATATCTAAAGAATGATATTAGGTAAAAGAATAATAAACAACCACACATAAAGGTGCAAGGGCTTGAATATTTATAGTAAAAGGTATTTAGGTAGTCTAGGCCCATTAAAACTCTTCAAAACACGAACTAGGGTTTCTTCGGGAAACACTAAGCGATATCTCAGCGATAGGCAAGCAACAGTTGAGCAGTTGTCGGTATTTTATCATAGTTTCTCTCCCGATATCCGATTGAGGTGATTTAAAATGCATTGGAAAGTTAACTTAAAGGGATACAATTCTTCTAGTTATCCTTATCCATATTCCAATGTTTTCTATGCGAAAAATGCATTACAAGTTGTGGCTGAGAATTTGGAGCATAACTTGTGTAGCTCTTTGACACTCTTTAGACTTCTAATTGCATTCTCTTGATTATATGTGATCTTCTTAGCATCTTGGACTCTTTCAAGTACTATACTACCAACCAAATAGCTCCTTGATTTTTAGAACTATTTTATAATAGTCCTTTTTGTCTAAAGAATTGCCAACACATTAAAAACATAACAACAATTAACACAATAAAATCAATCACAAATCTTATTCATCATATTTGACTTCCAAAGTCTCCAAATGAGTGACGATTTCCTTAAAACTAGCCAGGTGATCTTCAAGAGATGTACATTTATGTCTATGATGAAAATATAGACGTTGTTTCATATGCAATTTGCTAGTAAGACTCTTCGTCATGCATAATTGCTCTAATTTTAACAATAATGCAGTGTCTGACTTCTCCTTCAATGCGTCCTATAAAATATTATTTGAAAGATGAAGATGTATTTAAGATATGGCCTTTCAATCCCATCATTGTTTCTCCCCCAAAATCCAAATTGTGAGCATGTTGTCAAATCCTACTAACGCATCGTCCAAATCCATTTGACCAATTACTGCTCGCATTTTTAAACCTTGATCTTCCCAATAATTTCAAAATCAAAAGCTCTGATACCAATTTGTTATGAAGAAAACTGGAACCGGATTAATTCAATATCAATTTGTTGGAGATAATAAGAGATTATATGCAAAATATGAAATAAGGATCTTAAAAACACAAGAACAATGTAATGCAGATAATAGAAATTTATTATAATACTAGGTGAAGACAACGTGCAATGCACGTTTGCTTAGTTCATATTTACAATGAACTTCTGA
>CAIGRF010187478.1:29367-48390 GCA_903798235.1 Fraxinus ornus
TGTGTGGTTGAAAAAGAAGAAAAAATTATTGATGTGATGTAAAATATTATTTTATTGAAGAATGTGTGGTTGAAAAATGAGAATTGATTTACTGTAGAATTGGAGAATCCTAACCAAACATGCCCTATTATCAGCTTTAATTATTACTTTTTCCATTCAAATGGAGGAGTAAAAAAAAATCTACTTATTTTAAGCATAAATTTAAACTTGCAAAAAACTAAAAAAATAAAATAAATAAAATAAATCTAGCATAAATAAGGGTTTAGTTTTTCAACCTTTTATGTAGTGTTTATACGTTCAAAACTTTCAAAAGTGAGGTTTTGAAACCTAACCTATTACAAATGTGATTTTGGATAATGAAAATCATCATTTTTCAGCACAATTGAAGATAAATGTTAAGTGGTTTGACAAATAAGTTAGGGATCCAAAACTTTACTTCTAAAATTAGGGAGATCTATAACACCACAAGAGAAATTGGAAATCAGACCCTTAATTTACAGGTATCAAGAAAGCAAAAGAATGATGTGATTTATAAGAAATGTTCATAATCAGCAGTATACTTCTTGTGAGGTTAGTGCCATATTCATTAATGAAGTAGGAATGCATTTTAATTCTTTGATGAATGCTGCAGTAATCCACTATCATATAGACTGTTATTTGTAACCATTGTTATTATATTTCCAATTCTCGACATATGTAATCTAATATGATTTGTTTATTCTTGACAATCGATGTAAGTTAAACATATTCCAAGCATGATCTTAACATATTCCTATTTCAAATTCATATACAAAATAACATGTTAAATCTCACATTTACGTATATGATTGCACATACCATATATGTTATTTTTAATATCTATTGCTTGTGTGTTGAATTTGCAAAATTCTAAACCTATCATAAACCTCCAAAAAAAACATATTAAGCAACTAATTACATAAATGTTGCACAAGCATTTAAATAATTTAATGAAGCATACAAGATGAATCAAGAAAATAAATGGTTCATTTTCATCCCAACACAAGAAAAATCTGTCCTAACAAGTTCCTAATAGTATTACAAGAAAAATAGTGAAAAACATCACCCTGATATATGAATACAAGAAATACGTGGAAGAAATTTCTTATTATTGATCTTCAATCCCGAACCTTGGATCTCTAATTTTTTATGTAAGTTGCCTTAAATTACTTGCTAGGTTTGTCTTTCTCAATCAATTATGGTGAATTGGTATCTCGTAATTGAAAGATTTATATGTTATGATGTGATGTGAGATGCGTGTAAGGGGTATTAGAGGTGTCTTCAATGATTGCCCTTGTTATGGACTAAAAGTGCCCGGAATTAGGTCAAGAATCATATAAAATTTGGTTTGAAAAAGAAGTTCGCATCGTATAAGGAAATTGCCCCAACATCCAGAAATTGCAGTCGTGTCGTCCAATTGATTTGGCCTCGAGTTTCCAAGATTTAAGGGGTGCGATCACACCATAGGAAGTTTACAAGGGTTTGTAGTTTGGCCCCTAAATTTGCTCCTTTATTCATTTTGAGTCCTTCGAGCAATCTTCGTCATTTGGCTTCGAGTAATGATCTTCAATCATTACTCCATAGTCCAAATCAACTTTTCAATATTTGCAATTTAGACCATGAACTTTGAAAATATTCACTTTTCACCAATTGTATGGCATTTTTATTGATCTAATTTGATTTCAATATCATTCAGATGTGTGTAGACTTTTTATACTATATGATTGATGTTTACATAAGTTTATAATTCTAATTGTTTTGTCATCTCTTAGTCATTAATTTTTAGTGCGTAATTAATTGATAAGTGATAAGTGTATTTTCACTCTCCTCTTTCTCACCTAGTTGTTGAGGTACAAGGGAACAGTTCGCATTGCCCCAAGGCTCGAACATGACCCCACATTTCTACGCAGGTTCGATCTTCAAGTATGTTATGACTTGTAAAGTTAACAGACTTTAGTTAAAGATCGCACTGGCCATGGGCATGACTACATAGGGATTGAAGGGGAAAAAAATTCGGGGGCCTAACTTATAAGGTTCGCCTCAGGCCCTGAAAATTACAGAACCGGCCCTGTAGCTGGGCTACAACACGAATTGTGCTAGTTTAAACTGATTTGGAGAGTTAGATGAAACCAATGGCTAAGATCCATTCTTGTAAAATATCGTATACTGGGTTTTGTTGAGTCATACGATTTCTGTTTTCTACACTCTTCGTTTTTCTATCTTTGGCTCCTCCATTTTGAGTATGTAATTTTCTTCTTGTTGTTGGGTTCTCTGTAATTGATCTAGGTGTTCAGAAGGTGAATCTCTTGTGTAAAATTAGGCCTTAAAAAAAGGCACTTTTCGTGTAGGTTTTCTCCTAGGTGTTGGGTTAGATCTGTGTATTTTACACTCCTTTTAGGAGATCGTTTTTCGATCAGTGACTAAAACTAGAACTAAGTGGTTTGATGTAATCTCTCTCTCTCTCTCTCGGAAGGTAGTTTTGTACTAGTAGAACGGGTTGTTCCTAAGCCCCCCATAAGCCATTTTTGGGTGAACTGGGTAAACATTTTTGGTGTTGTGTGTTTGGTCTCTTTATGTTATGCGTTTGATGCTATTATATTTTAACTTTGGCAAACTATTTCACTGAAAAATCCCAACAAAACTAGTATCAGAGCCTTCAAAGTCTATGGGTTCGAGTTTTCTTTCACAAAATATTCTTTCTTGGGTATATTGATTATTTATCTACATAGATCTTCAAAGATCTAAATAGATAGTGTATTTTTGGGTATCTTGAATATAATCAGTGTTATATTTGGGTGAGACGCCACTAACTGATTTATTAGTTTTGGGTAAGACTGTTGGTTGATCGAAGGCTTTGATTGTTGGGCTCGACTGAGGGCTTTATGTTAATTATACTGTTTTCAACAGTATTGGTAAGACCTCTCCAAACCTTCTTTAACTTTCGGTTTGTGATTTTTGTTGATGATATATGCATAATAGGATATGTGTTTTTGGATACCTGTGATTAATTTCGAAATTTTGAAATAAATATATCTGCATCATATATCTGTAATCTGTCTGAGTTTTCTTTCATACATTCATATATATTTAACTGAGGTTCCTGGTTGAATTAAGTACCTATGCTTTCAAATATTTGTTTTACTATCAATCTCTGAACATTCTTGACTCTGTAGTTTCATTGCACTTATTATCTGAAAACTATTTTTCAAGACTTTTCTACTATGTCCACGAGTACAAGCCACCCTTTTATAGAATCTGTAATGTGTTCGAATGTCGAATTATTACAATTCTATAAAAGTGGGGATTACTTTATGGGGAAATAGAAAATGAGGGACATTCTGGTCCAACAAAGGGTTGCAAAGTCCTTTGATGATCCTGAAACCTTTTTTGATGAGTTAAAAGCAAAATCTATTGAAATTGAAAAGATGAATGAAATTACATATAACTCTATAATTTTACAAATTCTAATAACATTGTTAGACAAGTTGATACTGTTGAAACTATTAGGACTTTATGTACTGCATTAGATGCCATATTCTTAACTAAGACTTCGCCTAACAAAATATATTTGTTAGAGAAGTTGTTTAGTTTTAAGATTGACCCTGAAAAGATTTGAAAGTAAACTTAAGTGACTATAGCATAATTGTTAAGAGCCTAGCACATAATGATAAAAAGTTCGAGGATGAAGACTTAGTTATTATATTGCTGAACTCTTTACATGAATCCTATAAAGAGATTAGGAATGCCATAAAATATGGTATGGATACTTTTACACAAGTAATTGTGTTTGATGCATTGAGGTCTAGAGAGTTAGAGGTAAAGAGAGATAATAAAGCCAACTTAAGAGAAGAAAGTCTGTTTGTATAATGAAGAACTTAAAAAGAAAGAATTTAATTTTCAGAATAAGAAGGGAAGAGGGAGAATCAAAACTAGATCTAAGTCAAACAATAAAAGTAATAAGAAACGTTATAACTGTGGGAAGTTGGGACATGTCAAAAGGGACTGCTTTGACCGGAAAAGGAAACAAAATGACCTGAATAATAATGATCTAAATAACACTGACATAGTTTCTGATTTGGATAGTCTACATGTACTGAATGTGTCTAATGAAGAGCCTAATAAAGCCTGGATTCTGGACACAGGATACACTTTTCATATGTGCCCTAAGAAGTTATGGTTTTATAATTACAAAGAAATAGAACCAAGAAAAGTTTATATGAAAGACAATAATTCTCAAGCTATAATTGGGATTGGTGACATTGCCATCAAAATATATGATGGCACTGTCAGGCCAATCAAGAATGTAAGATATGTCCCAAATTTGAAAAGAAATTTTATTTCTTTAGGGACTCTTGAAGATTAGGGATATACCTTTTAAATTTGGTAATAAAGTTCTGAAAATTATGAAGGATTCTCTGATTGTAATGAAATGACCTAAGAGAAATGGTCTATACTATTTTGAAGGCAAAACAGTAATTGTAACTTACTCCAGTCTTCTCACTATTAATGAAGTCAAATCTAAAGTATGGCACAACAAAATGGATTGTATTGGTATTAAAGGATTAAAATCTTTAAGTAACGAAAAATTGCTTGAAAAAGATGATTATTGAAACATTGGATTTTTGCGAGACTTGTGTTTTGAGTAAGTCCCACAAGGTGAGTTTTGAAACCAGCTCACATAGAACTAATAGACCCTTAGATTATGTACATGCTGATTTATGGGGCCCTGAAAAGCATTCCACATTTTGGAGAAGTAAGTACTTCTTATCCCTTGGGGATGATTACTCTAGAAAGATTTGAATTTATCCTTTAAATGTTAAATCTGAAACTTTTCAGAATTTTAGAACATGGCTCAAATGTGTGGAGAATCAATTAGATAAGAAATTACAAACATTTAAAATTGATAATGGACTTGAGTTTTGTAATTTTGATTTTGATAACTTCTGCAAGCAAAAGGGAATAATGAGGCATAAAACTGTAAAATACACACCTAACAAAATAGGGTTGTTGAGAGAATGAACAATACTATAATAAACGAAGTTAGGCGTATGTTAGTTCTGGCCTAGCCAGAGGTTTTTGAGCTGAAGCTCCATATACTGCAGTCTACTCGATAAATAGGTCTTCGATTGTAATGAAAAGACCTAAGAGAAATGGTCTATACTATTTTGAAGGCAAAACATTAACTACACCTCACTCCAGTCTTCTCACTATTAATAAAGACAAATCTAAACTATGGCATAACAAAATGTCGTATTGGTATTAAAGGATTAAAATCTTTAAGTAACGAAAAATTGCTTGAAAAAGATGATATTGAAACATTGGATTTTTGTGAGACTTGTGTTTTGTGTAAGTCCCACAGGTGAATTTTGAAAACAGCTCACATAGAACTAATAGACCCTTAGATTATGTACATGCTGATTTATGGGGCCCTAAAAAGCATTCCACGTTTTGTGGAAGTAAGTACTTCTTATCCCTTGTGGATGATTGCTCTAGAAAGATTTTAATTTATCCTCTAAAGGTTAAATCTAAAACTTTTCAAAATTTTAGAACCTGGCTCAAATGTGTGGAGAATCAGTTAGATAAGAAATTAAAAACACTTAAAATTGATAATGGGCTTGAGTTTTGTAATTTTGAATTTGATAACTTCTGCAAGCAAAAGGGGATAATGAGGCATAAAACTGTAAAATACACACCTGACAAAATAGGGTGGCTGAGAGAATGAACAAGACTATAATAAACAAAGTTAGGTGTATGTTAATTAGTTCTGGCCTAGCCAAAGGTTTTTGAGTTGAATCTGCATGTACGATAGTCTATTGCAGTGTAAAAGGGTACAGGTTATGGGTTTTAGGTGTCCAAGGCATTAAGATAATTAATAGTAGAAAAGTAGTCTTTAATGAATTCGAAATATCATGCCTAAAACAGGATACTGATAAATCAAACAAATCCGAAAGTGTCAAAATTGTTTAGAATGACGTGAAACTAGCTAAGTTTGATTTACCTAGACTTAAAAATGATGATAAGAATCATGTACATCAAGAATCTAAATCTGAACCTGAACCTGAACCTGAACCTGTTGAGGTGACTGAACCTTAAACTAAAATTGGACCTCAAGTACCTAATCATGCTACTGAAAATATCACTATTCAAGATTAGCAACTTACTAGAGATAGTGAAAGAAGGCAAATCAGGCCTAACCTTAGGTATGAGTTACTGAACTTGATTGACTTTGCCTCAGTCTCAAGTGCAGCTTTTAAACAAGCTGAACCTGTATCTTATGAAGAAAAAGTTAATGGGAAAAAAAATCTGAAAATTGGATAAGGGCAATGCAAGAAGAAATGCACTCTTTAATTGAGAACAAAACATGGAAATGGTTAAGAAACCTAAAAATCACAAAATAGTACAATGTAAATGTATTTACAAAATTAAAGAGGGTAACAACCCTAGTGATCTTGTGAGGTTTAAAGTAAGATTAGTGGCTAAAGGGTATACTCAAAGAGAATGGGTTGATTACAATGAGATATTCTCACGTGTAATCAAATATAAGACAATCAAGTTGGTCTTGGCATTTGTTGTTCAATTCAATTGAAAACTTGAACACCTTGATGTTAAAACTGCATTTTTACATGTGGAGTTGTAAGAAGATATCTTCATGAGTCAGCCTTAAGGTTTTGAAGTTAAGAATAAAGCTGATTATGTGTGTAAATTGAAAAAATTGTTGTATGGGTTGAAACAAAGCCCAAGACATTAAGACTTAAGAGTGATTTTGATGTTTACTTATACTATAATAACATTAATAGTGGGTGTAAAGTTTACTTACAGCTTTATGTTGAAGACATGCTTTTAGCTAGCCCTAGCAAGTCTGAAATCATAAAATTAAAGGATGTTTTAAAATTTGTGTTTGATATGATAGATTTAGGAGGTGCTAGGAAAATTCTAGGAATGGTTATAAATAGAAATGTGCTTGAGAACGAGTTAACTATTGCACAAGGGGCATATCTAAATAAAGTTGTAACCAAATTTGGGATGAAAGAAAGCAAAATTGTTAATGTACCTCTTGTTGGTCACATGAACCTTTCTCATTCCAAATCCCCTAAATCTGAAGAAGAATTGAAAGAGATGGAAAACATACCCCATGCAAATGCTTTAGGTTCTGTCATGTATTCTATGATAACAACAAGACCGACATTGCTTATGCTATTAGCTTTCAAAGTAGATTTATGTCCAATCCTAGTAAGCCTCATTGGGCTGGAATGAAATAGTTGTTAAGATATATAGTTGGGACATTCAATCTAGGCCTTGTGTATGAGAAAAAATCTAAAAATTTAACCCTTAAAGGTTATGTAGATGCTAATTTTGCGGGTGATAAGGTTAGTAGAAAATCAACTACAGCATATTTCTTAACTCTTGGTGACAATTGCATAAATTGGAAATCTCAATTGCAACCTTTAGTTACATTATCCAGCACTGAAGCAGAATATGTAGCCATAACTGGAGCTGTTAAGAAATGAATTTGGCTAAATGGAATTTTAAAAGAATTGAACTTCATGTACCATACTCCTACAATGTTTACTGATTGTCAAAGTGCTCTTAGCAAAAATCATGTCTATCATAAAAGATCAAAGCATATTGAGGTGAATTATCATTTTAGAGAAAAACCGACTTAAGGTGAATTTAATCTTGTAAACATATATTCTAATAAAAATCCCTCAAATATGGGGAGTGAGATTCTGCATGTATGTATGTTTAAAATGTGTTTATCTTTACTCCATATTGACACTGGATAAATTTCTTTGCAGTTACTAGGCAATGATAATGAACAGCCTTTCCATGTGCAATTCTGCAACCAAGAGATATTGTGTTATTGAGAACTAATGTGAAGAAGTGAGAGTTGTGTTTCTCAAAACACATTTAAAATGGTGGTGTCAATTGCCATTTGCTGCTTATCTAGATAATGCTGCTTATGTTGCATCCATTTACTGGTAGCTGGGCCTACACACGGATTGGGTTAGTTTAAACTCATTTGGAGAGTTAGATGAAACAAATGAATGAGATCCATTCTCATAAAAATATCGTCTGTTGGGTTTTCGTTGAGCCATACGATTTATTTTTTCTGTTGAGCCATACGATTGTGTTAGTTTAAACTCATTTGGAGAGTTAGATGAAACAAATGGATGAGATCCATTCTCATAAAAATATCGTCTGTTGGGTTTCTGCTGAGCCATACGATTTATATTTTCTGGACTATTTTTGCTCTCTCTCTTTGGCTCCTCCATTTTGAGTTTGCAATTTTCTTCTTGTTGGGTCCTCTGTAATTGATCTAGCTATTTAGAAGGTGAATTTCTTGTGTAAAATCAGGCCTGAAAAAGTGGCTGATTTCGCATATGTTTTCTCCTAAGTGTTGGCATAGATTTGTGTATTATACACTCTATTTTAGGGGATCGTTTTTCGATCGGTGATTAAAACAGGAACTGAGTGGTTTTATGTAATCTCTCTCTCTTGGAAGATAGTTTTGCACTACTGGAACGGGATGTTCCTAAGCCCGCCCCCCAAAACCCAAATTAGGCTATTTTTGGGTGAACTGGGTAAGCCTTTTTTGTGTTGTGTGTTTGGTTTGTTTATGTCATGCGTTTGATGCTGTTATATTTTAACTTTGACCAACTATTTCACTGAAAAATCCCAACATTTTTATCAAATAATGGCCACGAACATGGGCTTGTTTTAGCTGGTATCAAGGGAAATAATCAATTCTGTGGATGACAGAAGAACTTTGAATTAATAACTAGACACGATGGACCCTAACATGGGAAAAAAATACAAAAATGTTAAAGAAAGGATTAATGTACAATTAATATGTGATTTTTTTAAAAAAAATTAATAAACAAATTGAATACAATATTGTGAACTTATCTTTCACTCCATTACCTTTCAATTAATTACTAGCAACTTGCACATGATGATGGGTTGTTTGTTAATTAATTGCGAATCTTTAGGTTATATTGCATTCTTTGTTGTTGTCTTCAACTCCGGCTCACCATATTCATTAAACTTCTGCTTGGTAAAAAATTATAGACAGTATAATTTTTAAATAGACAGAAATATGTAGAGGTTAAATGGATAATACTTGTGAATATGTTGTTGAAAATGAAGTTTGATCATTGCTAAATGATTTCAAATCATTTAGAGATTAGCCACGAAGGCTATGAAACAGAGAATTTGTGAAGTTACATCCATTTACATTACCCAAACTCCTTTTTCCATTCAAGCAATCGTCCCTGCAGAGATATTGGAGATGGCCTACGCTGCACTACTTTCTCTTACTCAAACGCTAGAACAGATCTTGCATCATGATGATCAATGTCCAATTCGTCTACATCAAACAGAGCCACAGATGTTGAGATATCTCCATAAACAGCTTAGCTTCTTGTTATCCTTTCTGGAAGAAGATTCTGTAGAGAAAAATAGTGCAACATTTAAATGTACAGAAGCAAGAATCAGAGATGCGGTGTATGAAGCCGAAGATATAGTTGAATCCCATTTATCGAACCAGATTCGATCAGGATCTGGATTTCAAATAGATCTAAGCGATCAGATCGTCTCAGTGATGGAACAGAGATATGAAGACCTGCAGAAGATAATAGAAGAACTCGATTTCATTTCAGAAGGGGTGGTAAAGAGGAAGGATAGGATCAACATAGAAGATCTGCATCCAAGTAAAACTTTGCCTGCTGAGTCATCAAGATCTTGTTCCAATAACAAGAATGTTGTGATTGGATTTGATGAGGTGTTGATTCAAATTAAGGATCGACTCACTGGATCACCCACTAAACTTGAAATCATCTCAATTGTTGGGATGGGTGGCATCGGTAAGACTACACTTGCCAAAAATATTTATGATGACTCACTTATTGTGTATCACTTCTATTTTCATGCCTGGATAACAGTATCTCAAAAGTATCATGTGCAAGAATTGCTCACAGGCCTTCTAGACTCAAAAAGAAACCTCAGTCATGAATCATATGAAAAGGATACTGAAAAATTGGCGGAGCAATTATACAAACGTCTGAAGGGAAACAGATATCTCATTGTTATGGATGACATGTGGGATACCAAGGCGTGGGATGAAGTCAAAAGGTTTTTTCCTGATGACAACAACAGTAGTCGGATCATATTGACCACTCGACAGTTATCTGTGGCTCTTTATGCCAACTCTTCCAGCCCTATTTTCAATTTGAGTTTATTGAGTCCCATACAAAGTTGGGACTTGTTGCGTCACCTGGTATTTGGGGAGCAATGTTGTCCTCCTGAATTCCTCATAATTGGAATGGCCATTGCAAAGAATTGCAGAGGACTTCCACTTGCAATTTCAGTTATTGGCGGTCTCCTCTACAGAAGCAAGAGGACAATGGATTACTGGATGCACGTTGAACAAAATATTAATTCTGCAGTAACTGGTACTGAGGACCAGATCATGGAGATCCTATTGTTGAGTTATAACGACTTGCCACACCATTTGAGATCATGTTTCCTTTATATGGGAGCTTACCCTGAAGATAGTCAGATGCAAATACCCAAACTCGTCAAGCTATGGGTTGCCGAGGGATTTGTGAAGCCAGTTAGATCTAAAAAATTGGAAGCCGTGGCTGAGAAGTATTTGGAAGAACTCATTGATAGAAATATGGTTCTCGTTCTTGAGCGAACTTTTACTGGTAAAATCAAAGCCTGTGGCCTCCATGATCTCATGCGAGACCTCTGTGTGAGGAAAGCTCAGGAGGAGAAGTTTCTTCAGGTCATGGATCAACATGTTGAGTTCTCTCCAGAATGCGTATTCAATCAGCGTCGCATAAGTATCTATTCAGATATTTACAAACGCTTTCCAGAAATTTTTGTCTCTCCTATTCGTTCTCTTCTACAATTTCATTTCAGAACCACGACAACAAGAAACATTTTTATTCCCTTCCCACTGCTAAGGGTATTGAATGCATCCAACCTAATGATGCCGAAGTTCCCGGTTGAAGTAGTAGAACTAGTTAATTTAAGGTACTTGGCTTTATTCCCCCATGTTGATGAGCTTCCTGGGTCAATAGCCAAACTTTTAAATCTTCAAACATTAATTATTCGATGCATTAACCCTGTAAACCTACCATCAGAAATCTGGATGATGCCACAATTGAGGCATATCTTGATAAGTAGTTGCTTCTTGCCTTATCCTTCTAGTGCTCAAATCAGGAAAAACAATGTTTTATTGGAAAACCTGCAAACACTTGAGGATGTGAAAAATTTCAGATTTACCGAAGAGGTCCTTCGGATGATGCCAAACCTTAAGAAATTGGTAATCAGATATGACGCACACACTGAGTTGTCATCCTGTTGTATTGACAATATTTTTATCCATCTACATAAACTTGAAGTTTTGAAGTGCTTCTTTGACTACCAGTATGATCCTCTGCCGGAGAACGTTGCTCTTGCGGCAAGGCTCAAAAACCTAGCACTGTCTCATTGCAGATTATCACGGGAAAACATGGCAGTTGTTGGTTCATTGCCCAATCTTGAAGGGCTCAAACTGAAAAACATATTGTTTGATGGCAGTGTGTGGGAACCAAGTGAAGGGGAATTTCCAAAACTAAAATTCTTGCTCCTTTGGAGTACGAATCTGGAGCACTGGAAAGCTGATGAAACACATTTTCCAAATCTTCAGCGCCTGTATCTCGGGGAGTGCACCCTGCTGGTAGAGGTCCCTTCTGGAATTGGGGAAATTCTAACTCTTCAGGAAATAATACATTTTAATTGTCCCTCTGCTGTGATTTCATTAAAGTCAATACAAAAGGAACAAGAAGACCTGGGAAACTACAACCTTCGTATTACTTACGACTCCCGAAAAGCAATGATATATAAGGTATATTCCGAACACGTATTAATCTAGCTGTTCACTAAGTTTATCAGCTTAGTAAGTTTAATTTCCATGTTGTTTATTGATTAACGTTTCACTTCTTAGTGCTTATAAACTTGTTATATAATTGCAAATTGAGAGTATTTCTAGATAATTTAGTTTAAATATTGTCATTGTAGAACACATCGGAACTTGCAGCCGCTTTGAGCAAAGAGGATTCTGATCCTGATTTGGTTTGGCTGGTAATAGGTGAAGAAGACTAGGAAAGCCATGTTTGTATCCGCTTTTATTTATTTTTTATGCATTGAACGTAAAGAAAGACGTGAATTCTTCATACGAAGGATTTTCTGTTCAAACTTTGTGGCACAATGTAAACCGCTCTCAACGGTCACGAGACATTGAAGAATGTCAAAACTTTCTGGCACAATGAAATTATGGAAATTACATAAAACTAATTGCCATGAATAATACTATTTGTACAACATGCTTTACATATTGATTTATAGAATAATAATGTGCATTAGATTAACTGGCTTCTTTTTTTCTTTTATATCTCTTCCTTGTCATCATTCTATACATTAATTTATAAATCATGATGTACAAACCGCATTACTAATTATCATTGATATTTTATAAAATTTGAGTCGACAAAAACTGAATTCTCTTGTAGGTGGATTTTCATTGGTGCAAAAAGCACAGGAAGTTTACGGATAATATGAAATGACTTTAGCTTTCATTGGTTGGAATCACTTAGAATGTTAATTAACCACGTTTTGGATAAATCATTTGAGTTGGGAATGTTTGGTTCAATACACTTTTTTCCACCATAATTTATAATGGCGTGTGACTGTTTGACTAAGCATTTAAATAAACTTTTAAGAGACCTTTTATTCCCAAATATATTTAGATAGCTCAATTTTCTTATTTCTACATATAAAAAAAAATGACTCATAATTTGGTCAAACTTAGTGAATTGTTTCAAACTTATACCAAATTAAATATAAAACATTAGTTATGGTAAGACTTGATCATCTTTGTCCTTCCATTTTATTCTAACATGTAGTTGGGTCGGATTTCGCGTGACACATTGTCGTATCGGGGGCCTAAGAAAAACTTCAGAATTTGAGCCCCTCAGTTATAGCAAGTAATCCATTTTTTTATTTATAGAAGTTTTATGAAACTAAATTTGTTAACTTAAAATCAGCAATAAATATAATGAAGTATTCCAAATATTTATATTACAATAAAATAACAATACGAAAATATTCTAAACAATCACTTAAATACAACTCGTTTTGCGATTTTTAAGGCAAAAAATTATCAATCAATTTTGTACAATTGAGTTGTTCAACCATTTTTTTCAATTGATAATATAACAAATCCATTCAATCTTTGATGTGACATAGTTGATCAAAGATAATTTTTGATCAATCTCAACTTGGAGAACCTTCTTTCTGTTGATGCAATTGTAATCAGTATAATGAGCAAAATCTTGCAAGCAATGTAAGCATTTGGAAAACAGCCATTCATTTTCTTCAAATAATTTAGCACATTAATTGCACTTTTTGTTTTTCTAGGTAAATAACTGTCAGCTTCGTATATAAGTCATCAGCTATAATTCCTGAATGTCTATTATGTTTCAAATACTGCTTAAGATTCTCACAAGATTTCAACAAAGTGTCAACATGCGTACTCTTCAATCTCTCCAAATTAAATAAAAATCCAAATGTATCTTCAAAATGTTTAAACTATTTAAAGCGAGTTTGAAGTGAAGTTTGATGTTGATCAATTAAAAAGAGAAAATAATCAACTCTAAAAGATTTTTCAATTGATTGTCTTACGTCTTCATTGCCACTTTTATTGAATTGCTTATTTCTTCGAATGTTGCGTTTCTTTCAGAATGCAGATTCTCTATAATTTTTTAGAAACAAAGTAAGTGCTTGTAAAAGCTTGATGGCTTCATAAATATCCAAGTTTTCGGCTTGAAAATATTTACTAATAGTATTGATTGCACTCAACAATTTACCAAATGATCATGCCAAGCAAAAACTCAAAATTATCAATTTCATATGTTGCTAAGGACTTAGCTTTACTTTTTGTTTTAGTATCTTCGGCAATGTTTGCCAAGTCAAGTAAACAGTTTCTTATTTGTACATATTTCTCTTTTATAGGCTTGACACTTTCCACATGACTTTTCCAGTTTGTTTGTGACAATGACTTAGTGTCAAGACTTTCAATCTTATCTCTAAAAATTTTCTATCGTTTGTGAGAAAAAGTGAACGATGTGTAAATGCATTGTATCACTCCAAAGAAGGACATAACTTTATAATAACAATTTAACATATCACATAATGCTAGACTCAGGCTATGACAACCACATGGAGTATANATGGGAGAAGAATAGAACACTGTGTAGATACGTTGTATCACTCCAAAGAAGCACATAGCTTTAGAACAACAACTTGCCATATCACATATTGCTAGATTAAAGCTATGACAACCACATGGAGTATAGAAAGCTCTAAGATTTATTTCAAATAACCTTCTTTGTACACCTCCATGTCTCCCGCTCATGTTAGCTCCATTTTCATACCCCTAACATCTTATATTATCAATATCAAGCTCAAGATTCCTTAACACATTTTTAAGCTCAGTGGAAAATCTAAATCCTAATGTATCATCTACCTTCAAAAATTCAATCCAGTATTCTTGTACCATCGGTGAATCTATTGAATTGTCCACGCATCGTATTACTAAGAACAATTGATCATCATGACTCACATCTAGAGTACAATCAAATATGACAGAAAAATATTTTTCGCGTTTCACTTTTGCGGCAATTGAACTCCTCACCTCTCCTACCAACATTTGTATCGATTCGTTTTGAATCTTAGAACCAAGATATGTATACTGAATCTCACGTGCATGAGTACATCAAACGTCTATTTTCATTTTTGGATAAAACTCGGCAACCATTTCTATCATTTCAAAAAAAAAATAAAAAAATCCATTGTTCTCAATATAAAAGTGCTCACAATCTCCTCGAAATGTCAAAGTATTTTTAGCAAGTTTTTTTACAATAGCAATTGTCATTGTTAACACTTGTTTCTAATGCTCTCTTCCTTTGTTGATGGCCAATTGTATGCTTTCATCAATTGAATGTTTTGTTTGAAGCCTATTTTCCAGTTCCATCCAACAAGTCATGCAACCTATATGATCCTTAGCCGCTGCATGATTTGTAAGTTTTCGATGCACATTATGTCAATCTTTGTATCTGTCATTATCCAATTGACCAATATTTTTCGCCCTTTTTTTGTCCTAAACAACTTTCAACAAAAAAAAAAAGAAAAAAAAATCTTGTCTAAAGAAATTGAATACAATAGCCATCTTCTATTAGTTGTCGCCCATTTGCCAGTAGCCACTTATATTGTGATGATTCAAAATGTCTATCTGAATTATCTTTGAGAAACAAGATGTCATCAACCTTTTTGAATCCATTTCAACTAAAAAGTCCTTATCTTTTGATCAATGTGAATGTCCTTCCAATTTTCAAGATCACCAAAATTTAAGAGAGAGAGAGAGAGCTATTCTCTCGATTCAAATCTTCATGTTGAACATCTAATTCATCCACATTGGTAGGTTCAATTATTTCCTTCTTTTCTTTCCGTTGATCCACATTATGATTATGTTGTTCCTCAATCACTAAATTTTTCAGTATTCCACTATATCTCCAACCTGGCTTTGAATTAATGCATCTACTCTCTCTCTCTCTCTCTCTCTAGCTCAAAACGCATATTTATGAGTCATGGTAATTGACTCAAGTCACTCAACAGCTACACATGCTTAGGAATAAAAATGATATCAATGTAATTCCAACATAAAACTAAACCTATGTAATTCAATATCAAAAGTTAATGCTTTTCTTTTTCTCCTCAAACAGAATTTTTCGAAGTAATCTTGGAGGAGATATAAAGCATACAAGGCTAAACTCTTTCCTAACTAATCCATTTTGAATAGTTTATTACTCCAGATAGGCAAACTTTTAGTTTGAACAAACAAGTAATCCAGAGGTTGTAATTTTCTAAATAAGTAAAATTGATAGAACCAACTTGTTTAATCTTAGGCCACTACAAATCAAATAAAACACATGCATAAAAATGTAAAAGGATGCTTTGGGAAAACCCATATCAATCACCCAATACATGATTAATTTGTGTAAAAATATTGTTGGTTAATGGAGAGCAAATTGAAAGATGAGTTGTTGACACTTGTACCTATGTTTCGCGAGGCCTGAGTCGAATTTCAGAATTTGAGCTCTTAAGTCATAGCAAGTAATCCATTCTTTTCCTTTATAAACGTTTTATGTAACTAAATGTGTTAACTTAAAATCAACAATAAAGAAACGAATAAAATAAAATATTCATAATAGTTATATTGCAACAAAATAACAATACGAAATTGTTCTAAACAATTACTTAAATATAACTAGTCTTGCGGTTTTGAGGCAAAAATATCAATCAGTTTTGTATAGTCGAGTTGTTCAACCATTTCTTTTTCAATGGAAAACATGGTCAATCCATTCAATCTTTCCCGCGACATAGTTGAATGGAAATTTACAAAAATCCATTCAATCTTTGTTGTGACATATTTGATCGGAGATAAGTCTTGATCAATCTCAACTTGGGGAAACTTCTTTCTGCCGATGCAACTGTAATCGGTATAGTGAGCAAAATTTTGTAAACAGTGCAAGCATTTGGAAAACAACTATTCATTTGCTTCAAGTAATTTATCACATCAATTATTCTTTTTGTTTGTGTTTGAATCTCATTAAAATAAGAATATACTTTTGGAATAGTGATTGATGGGAGAATGTGTGGTGGAAAAGTAATGAAATATTTTAGATTTGTGTTTAGTATTATTTTATTAGAAAAATGTGTGGTTGAACTGAAGAAAGAGAAAAAATGAGAATAAGATTAAAATTGGTGTCAAACAGGAGCTTCATTTCTCTAGGTAAATAACAATTCAAAACTATCAACTCCGTGCAAAAGTCATGCACAATAATTTCTAAATGTCCATTATGTTTCAAATGCTGCTAAAGATTCTCATAAAATTTCAACAAATTGTCAACATGCGTACTATTTAATCTCTCCATATTAAACAAAAATCCAAAAGTCTCTTCATAATATTTAAATTGTTTGAAGTGAAGATACAGCTTCAATTCAGATTTCACTTGCTATTTGTTTAGCTTCATCCATGGCACTATTAAATCTAGATTCTATATAATTTTTGAGAAACAAAATAAGTATTTGTAAAAGCTTGATGGATTCATCAATATCCATGTTTTCGACTTGAAAAAGTTTACTCATAGTATTGATTGCACGCAACAACTTATATCAAATGACCTTGTTAAGAAAGAACTTAAAATTCTTAATTTCATATGTTTATAAGGACTCGGCTTCACTCTTTGTTTTAGAATCTTTATCAATGTTTGCCAAGTCAAGTAAAGCGCCTCTTACCTGTTCAGATCACTCTTTTAAGGCTTAACACTTTCCATAAGACTTTTCCAGCGTGTTTGTGGCAATGGCTTAAGGGTCAAACCTTCAACCTTATATTTAAAGATTTTGTATCCTTTGGGAAAAGATGTGAACAATGTGTAGATGCGTAGTATCACTCCAAAGAAGGACATAACCTTAGAAAAACAATTTAAAATATCAGATAATGCTAGATTAAGGTTATGGCAACCACATGGAGTATAGAAAGTTCTAGGATTTAGTTTAAGTAACCTTCTTTGTACACCTATATGTCTCCCGCTCATGTTAGCTCTATTGTCATACCTTAGACCTCTTATATTATCAATATCAAGCTCAAGATTCCTTAACACATTTTTAAGCTCAGTGAAAAGTCCAAGTCTTGATGTAAATTCCATCCAATATTCTTGTACCATTGGCGAGTCTATTGAAGTGTCCACACATCATATTACTTGAGACATTTTCTCCTCATAACTCACTTATGAAATACAATCAAGCATGATAGAAAAACATTTTGTATGTTTCACTTTTGGGACAATTGCACTTCTCATCTTGCATGTCAACGCTTGTATCAATTCATTTGAATCTTAAGACCAAAATATGTATACTGAATCTCACGTGCTTGAGCACATTGAATGTGTTCTTTTATTATTGGATCAAACTCAACAACCATTTCTATCATTTGCAAAAAAAAAAAGTCCATTGCTCTCAACGTAATACACTATCTTTGGGAAATAAGATATCATCAACTCTTTTTGGACCCATTTCAACTAAAAAGTCATTTCTCTTTTGATCAATGTGAATATTCTTCCAATTTTCAGGATCGCCAAAATTTAATGAAAATCAATTCTCTTGATTTAAATATTCATGTTGAATATTATCTTCATCATTCTACTTTGATTCATCAACATGACGAGTTCAATCATTTCCTCGTTCTCTTTCCATTCATTTACATTATTATTATCATTTTAATTTTGTCGTTCCTCAATTACTAAACTTTTCGATGTTCCTTGCTTCTCTTTTCTTGTCATTAAAGTACTTATCTCCAATGCAAGTATAATTCTTATTGTAGAAATACTTTTCGTTTGGATGCTATATAATTATATGACAGAAAAAAAACTGCTATTGAAAGTCTAAAAACTTTTAATCGTGTTATATCATTTACTTCTGATTTATGAACCGGTGTTAATAAAAAAAGGTTATATTGCTGCTACAACTCATTACATTGATTACCTATGGATTATGCATAACATGATTATTGCATTCAGATGTGTAGAATATCCTCATAATGCGACTAACATATACATGATTTTAAAAGATATTATACAATAATATAGTATGCAAGAAATGGTTCGACGTTTTACTTTTGATAATGCTAGTGTAAATTATGATAAAGTTATTTCAATGTATTATAATGGTAGGCATACGTATGAACCCGAACATAATTTGGAAGATTGAGAATGGTCTCTTGCATTTGTCGTGAAAAAATTGTTAAAACCTTTTTTTAATGCTACAAAGGAATGTAGATGTATTTATTACCCTACATCTTCACTTGTTTTACAACAATTTTTCTATATTTCACAAGCATTT
>CAIGRF010187491.1:11791-24053 GCA_903798235.1 Fraxinus ornus
CTTTTTTTTTTTTTGAAATTTCTTTTTCCAAAATCTATTTCATATTATGAATCAAAAGCATTTTTGTGCAAGTGATGGATTATGAAAATAATTTGAGCTTTATATACTTGCTAAAGATTGACGAATTAGTACCTTTACATATAATATGTACAATGTCTAATCGTTTTGACTTGTCGTTATTTTGACTTGCGTCTTTTGCGAGTCTTTAAGTTCCAATACGATCGTCGCGTGCAAATCGCTATCGTCTCGAATGATTTGACTTGAATGCTTAACTTTCCCTTTGTTCTTCATTTCAAGTCTGATTTATAATCTTGATAGCTTTGAAAGCTTAATCACTCAAACTCAAATGTTTGTAAATAAAATGACTTGTTTGTTATAATCAACCATAGGTCAACAACTATCCTAGGGTGAACCTACATTAAATCCTTCAACGTGCATTCTTTGGTCATTTAAGCTTTTTGATAGCTTATGACCATCTCGAACTTTCAATTGATGTAGTAAATGATATCTGCATGTCTAAATATTATCATTGAATCTTGAAACTTGTGCATTTTATATCTTCCATTAACACATGATAGAGCTTGTTTGTGATATAAAGATAAATACCTATTGAGCAAGTATGTACGCGTGCTTAACAACGAACAACAAAGAAATTAGTTATGTCAAACTATTGTCATCTACACAGACAATTGTGTAGGTTGTCCCGTCTGACTTTTTCATTTTGAACTTAAAGTTGTGTCTCAGTACAATTATGTGCACAACTTCTTGAAGATATTTCCTGGTGTCAAAATAGTTGGTTGATTTGTAAATTCTTATCGTTGAAAATCACACGTGAAGTACGAGAAGATCGTTAACTAGGCCCAATTTATGAGTTCCAACCTGACTCGTGTCTAAATTTGGATAAAGCAACAAGATCTTGGTCTGTGAATGGAATTTTCTCCTCATTTTCTTGTATTATCTTGGGGTATGTATATCCTAATATGTAGATGCATCTTTGAAATAACTATAGCATTCTTTCGAGCTGTCTTTATCGTGTCCCAAAAATCATCACATGATGGTCCACTTTATCACTTGCTTCATGTTCATTATCAGGGATATCATTCTTCACAAGAGTTACAAAAAGAGAAGAATGATATTTTTGGTTGAGTTGAATCAGCCACCTCACTTGCAAGTTAGAAGTAATCTTTATTGGTGGAATCGAGAAATGTGTATTGTCGGTAAAAAGAAATTTGAAACTCATCTTGTGACTTTTATCTAGATGGTTCAACGTTAATAATGTTTTGTACATCATGATACACGTTCACATATGATGCATTAACCGATACATATAGTGAATCAACACCTTCTCCATTACTCCTAGTCCAATTTCATGTCCATCGATAATGTTCATTCCTTAGAAACTTAATAAAGTAACAAATTGCGATTAATATTTAATTCATATATGCATTTTAATACAAAATTCAAAAAAGTTAAGTGTGGATGCAAAACCAAGTAGTTGGTCTTGGTCAGTCAACTGAGGATCATCTATTAACCACGTCTGGTTACGGACCATTTGTTAGCAACTTAGCATACAGTCTAGTAATCGAATGTTAATAGATAGTTAACAAGTTGTCTATTTAATAATGTAAAAATCATCCCGATCAACAAAAAATGTAAAAATCACGTTCTTTCTAATGAATTTGCTCTGAAAATCATAAATCTATCCAATAAAGTCATGCACATCTATCTAAGCACATTAAAATAAACCAACATAGCATTTAACAATTATAAATGAAACTCAAACTAACGAATCCAAACTAAGTAAACACAAGAAAGTGCAAATGTTCTTACTTATTCAAAATGATGAAATGTTGACTTCTAGTAACTTTCACGATATGCTTATTTTGATTTCTGAAGACAAATATGCACAAGTAGAATAGAAATTAGTGAAGCTATAGTGTTGGATGAGAGATTTCGATAAAAATGATGAATGAAAGAATCGTTGACTTGTTTTAAATTTGAATGAGTTACTATGATATTTTTTCTTTTGTAATTAGAAGGGTATTTATGACTTCTTACTTTTAGGTTATTTTAGTAATTTTTAATTCTTAAAATTATATTTTTAGGCCTTTAGTACTTACATTTGTAAGTTAGACTTGTCTAACTGACACCCATGACCAGGCCAATTAGCCTCTTCCCTGGAAAATAACTCTTTTTTGATCCAACGAAACATTTACCTTAGTCAATGCTCCTAACAAACCCCTTCTTGTTTGCATGTTACCACACATAAAAGTTGTTTGGACAAAATCTGCATTTTCTAGTTTCTCCATTCCATTCCATTCCATACAATTTCCATTTCTCCATCCCTTCTTCTCTCCTCTGCAACACTACCATCTTCTCCCTCATGGGAGATCTTCGAGACTCAGAAACACATAATTTTTACAACATTCTTGGTATTCCAAAGACTGCATCCTTCCCTGATATTTGTAGAAAATAAAAAACTCTTATTGTCAAATGGCATCCTGACAAAAATCCCAAAAATAAAGCCGAAGCTGAAGGCAAGATCAGATCCATCAATGATGCTTATAGGGTACGTCCGTAACTGGGATTTCATCCTTTCTATGCAAGATGTTGGCTTGCAATTGAATTTTGTTCTATTCACCATATTGAATAATTGTATGCAAACTGTTTGTTTTTCTGTGTCAATGAATTAACTTGCAGGGGCTTTGCATTGAAAAGAAAAGACAAGCAAATTTATCAAATGAAGATGGGCCAAAAATACCAAACTATTACAAAATGGATGATGAATTCTACATTTCTAGCCCTACGCTTCTTTCACGTTCAAGCAGCCAATGCAGACCATCCCCTATTGTCCATAATCTTTAAATCTTTAGTTTTCAAGATCAATCATGCTAAATCATCAAAACAAGTAAATTTAGAAAAATTACCTGTATCCATTGGTGTTGTTTGCAACATGGTTTGATCTTCCATAGCCAAATGTCCTTAGTGTTCAATTGATATCTCTCTGAGATGGATGCATTGGAGAATACTGGAACAATTTTCTGATTTGGCTTGGGGACCATAACCACATAATATGTCTTTAAATACTAGTCTATTAGGTTTCCATCAACCCTAATTGGACTAGAGCCTGGTCTCTACACATTGTAAAGGCTATACCGTTTAGATGTTTCTAGAACCCAATAATTAGATCACTTGTTCAGCCATATCAATTTAGATAGCCCAATATAATTGCATTGAACCATGTAGCCCATATAAGAAAATAAATCCAACAATCTCCCACTTGGGGTACATGAGTAATTCGAAACAATTATATTGTATAACCTTAAGTGCGCACCAAATGCTATTTTACCTTGAAACATCTCCTTAGTTACAATCTGGTTCGTCTACAATGTTAGCATGAGATCAAAGTGGCCTTCGTTACACTCATATTGGTAACTAAACCCATCAATGGTCACCACACCAACATATTCAACAACATATATCAAGTATGGATGTGTAGCATGGTAATTACATGCAATATGATTTTAAACATGCCTATTTTCAACTGGTCCAACTTTATTCTTTAGTGAGATCATACACAATTAATTCGGAGACAAAAAATACAACATATTTTATTCTACAGATAATAATAATAAAGTGTCTATTACAAAAGAACATCAAAATAATAAACTCTCACTAAATCAGTACATTATCAAATAATACCACACCCATATGAGCAGTGTGCTCATGGAATACTTTAGGTGGTAAACCTTTAGTCAGCGGATCTGCAACCATGGAGTTTGTTCCAATATGTTCTATAGACACTTGCTTATTCCGAACTTTCTCTTTAACAACAAGAAACTTGATGTCGATGTGCTTCGACTTCACAGAGCTTCTATTGTTGTTGGAATACAACACAGTCGATTTATTATCACAGTATATTTTCTATGGTCTTTCAATACCATCCACAATACGCAGCCCAGTAACAAAGTTCCGCAGCCATATCCCATGATTAGATGCCTCATAACAAGCTACGAACTCAGCCGCCATGGTAGATGGAGCTATGAATATCTGCGTAGCACTCTTCTAAGATATAGCTCCTCCAGCCATCAAATAAACATAGCCTGACGTAGATCTTACTGTCTTGGCATCCAACAAAATCGGAATCAGAATAACCAACGATCTCCAAATTATCTAACCTCCGATATGTGAGCATATAATCTCTTGTCCTTTGCAAATATCGCATAACCCTTTTGGCTGCTTTCCAATGATCCATCCCAGGGTTACTCAAATATTAGCCTAATAATCCCACAATATACGCTATATCCGGATGCGTACATATTTGAGCATACATAAGACTTCCTATAGCTGATGCATAAAGGATCTTCTGCATTTCTTTCACTTCAAATTCATTCTTGGGGCATTGACTGAGACTAAATTTGTCTCCTTTAGCAATGGATGTATCTCCTGGTACACAATCTTTCATGTTGAATCTGCCAAGTACTCTATCGATATAACTCTTTTGTGATAATCCAAGGATAACCCGAGAGCGATCTTGATGTATCTGCATCCTTAATACAAAAGAGGCGTCCCTAAGATCTTTCATTTCAAAAATCTTTGTCAGAAATCTCTTGGTTTCGTTCAGTAAGCCTATATCGTTGCTGGCTAGCAGTATATCATCGACATACAATACCAGAAAGATGTATTTACTCCCACTGAACTTATGATATACACAGTCATCAACCGTATTTACCTTAAATCCAAACGAGATAATAACTTGATGAAACTTGTGATACCATTGACGAGAAGCTTGCTTGAGACCATAGATGGATTTCTTTAATTTGCAACCTATTTGCTCTGGATCACCTGCTACAAAATTTTCTGGTTGCATCATATTTATCGTTTCGTCAATGTCACCATTGAAAAATGCTGTCTTAACATCCATCTGATGCAGCTCCAAACCAAAATGAGCTACAAGTGCCAATATTATCCTAAAAGAGTCTTTCGATGAAACCGGAGAGAAAGTATCTTTATAATCGATACCTTTTTTCTGAGTAAAACCCTTGGCAACAAGATGAGCCTTGTATCTCTCAACATTGCCATTTGAATCCCTTTTGGTTTTAAATATCCATTTGTAACCAATGAGTTTCTTTCCTTAAGGCAAAGTGATAAGATCCCAAACATCATTGCCCTTCATGTATTTTATCTCATCATTCATAGCATCTATCCACTTTTGAGAATTATCACTTTGTTTGACTTGTTGGAAGTTGATTGGATCATCTTCCATAGACCATATGTTAAATTCATATTTTTGTAGAAGGATGATATAATCATCCGGAATCGCCCTCCTCATTTCTCTATTGGATCTCCTTAGTAGCACTTATTCTTGAGGTTGTTGAGTTTATTCATTGGGAGCAATATCTTCAGGAAGTTCTTCGACATTATTTTGAGGATCCAAATTTACTTCTTGAGTAATGTCAGTAGACGAAACGTGATCATTATCAATGGCAATGATAGGAAGAGAAATTAATCCCTCTTCAAACACAATGTCTCTAACCTTATCTTCCCTTCCAAAGTCTACATTCTCAAAAAAATTTGCATTCCCTGTCTCGAAAAAGATTTAGTTAAGGGATCATAGAACTTGTAATCCCTTAGTCGTTTAGAATACCCAAGAAAATAACAGCTAATGGTTCTTGAATCCAATTTTCTTTCATTTGGCCTGTAAGGCCGTGCCTCAGCTGGACAACCCCAAATATGTAAGTGCCTGATACTAGGCTTCTTGCCCGTCCAAAGTTCATAAGGGGTTTTAGCTACTGCTTTGCTTGGAACTCTGTTCAGGATGTATGATGTAGTCTTTGTACTTCACCCTAGAGGGATTCTTGTAAAGATGAAGGTGTTTTTGACCGTGTCCTTAAGCGTCCTGTTTTGTCTCTCAGCTACACCATCCATGCTAGGTTTGCCTAACATTGTGTATTGTAGGACGATACCATGTTCCTCCAGGAATTTTGCGAAAGGTCATGGACGTTGTTCACCAGAACCATCATATCTACCATAATATTCACCTCCACGGTCAGATCTGACAAATTTAATCCTTTTGCCAAGTAGATTTTCAACTTCAGCTTTGAAGGCTTTAAATACATCCAATGATTGTGACTTCTCGTGAATCAAATATAGGTACCCATAACAAGAATAGTCGTCTGTGAACGTAATAAAATACTGTTGGCCATTCCAGGAAGTTGTAGGGAATGGTCCGTATATATCAATATGAATTAGTTCTAAGACGCCCGAACTTCTATTGGCACATAATTTCCTTATATTTGTCGTTTTTCCCTTTATACACTCGACACAAACTTGAAAATTTGTTATGTCAAGGGGATCAAGAATCCCGTTAGACGCGAGTCTCTCAATTCTCTTTTTAGAGATATGTCCTAAACGCTTGTGCCAGAGTGCAGCGGAGTCTTTATCAGTTAATTTGCATTTTGTACCACGTAAACTGGTTTGCAAAGTTTCGTTATACTAGACAATTGTATTCAATAAGTATATGTAATCAGTCAAAGATAAAGAGCCAGTACCAATAAGATTTGAATCTTGAAAAAGACGAACCTTATTATTTCCAAATGAACAACAATATCCAAACTTGTCTAAAACAGAATATAAATTAAATTCCGTCTAAATGATGGTACTACAAATGTCTCTTTAAGAATCAAATAATGACCAGTTTTTAATAATAACCTAAATGCCCCTATTGCCTCAATTGCAACTGATTTGCCATCGCCCACAAAGATGAATCTCTCAGCATCACTTGGCTTTCGGCTTATCAGGTAACCCTGCATAGACACACTTATATGAGTGGTAGTACCAGAATTCATCCACCAAGTGTGTATAGGTACATAAGCTAAATTAACTTTAGAACAAACAAAAGCGAGAAGCTTACCTTTCTTAACACGCCATGTGGCCTATTTGGGGCAATCTTTCTTCATGTGTCCGCCCTTCCTGTAAAAGTAGCAGGTGAATACCGTATTCTATTTCTTTTGCATTTTCCTATGTGGTGCCCCAACTGCAGCTTCTTTTCCCCTTTTCCTTTTCATGTTTCAAGGAGTTATTGCTAAGTGAGCACTTTCAGTCCTTTCTCGCTTAACCCTTTCCTCTTCTTGCACAAGGTGATCAAGTCCATTTCTCCTTTTGGGTATTATAACTTACTTTTAATTGACCGTATTGTGCAGGAAGGGAAATTAAAATCAGATGCACGAGCAAATCCTCAGATAGCTCTAACTTTAGTACCTTTAATTTGGAAGGAAGATTGGACATTTCCATGATGTACTCCCTTATGTTTCCTTTTCCTTTATACCTCATTGAAACAAGTTTATCTAGAAGAGCACTTGTTTCAGCCTTTTTGTTTTTAGCAAAGTGTTTTTCAATGTCCTCAAGGGACGTCTTATCACTTTTCTCCTCAGACACATCACCCCTGAATGCTTCAGGAATTGAACGTTTCATGATCATAAGACACATGCGATTAGAACGATCCCACTTCTTGTTGTCCCTTTTGACCTTAGTGGGACTGTCAACAGTGAGAGCAGGATGTGGTTCTGTTTGAAGTGCAATGTCTAGATGCATGCAATCGAGAACAATCATAACGTTCTCTTTCCAGTCTTTGAAGTTTGAGCCATTAAGTACACGAATGGAATTGATGTTAGCAAATATAGAAGAAGCAGAACTTGACCTTGAATCCAAGAGAAGAAAACAACTCACAATTAATTGTCATGATAGATATAAGTGACCCCAATTACAAGATACCTTGTGCAACATTGATATTTAGTATTTGAACAGAAACATCAACTTGCAAGTGGTACTCTCCATGCAGTAATCAAATATTGATAATCAATCTGTCAAACAATAGGCCTATCTTTGGACCGACGTATTGTCCACATGAAAACTTTATAATCATCACATATTTATTACCACATGTAAGTCTGTTATTTGGCCAAACAGTAACCTTCCTTTGGGCCGATCACTATTTGCATAATTAACACATACACACACACACACCTCCCTTCATATTTAAAATAAATAAATCTACACGACAGAGGTTACTTTGGCAACGTGTCGTTTCAATTAATTTATTTCGAAATACAAGGCGAATTTGAGGGATTTAAAAAATAAATTTAAGAATGAAATTTAGAAATCCCAAACCTTAAGGCCAATATTTAATTTTGAAACTTTAAGGGCATAAGAGTTAACAATTCAAACTTTAGGGGATGAAAATTAATTAATTCAAAACTTTAGGGGTTAATAATATATTATTGGAGAGTTTAGGAGTCAAAAAATCAATTATTCGAAACTTTAGTGGCCAATTTAAACCAATTATGAACATTTAGGGGCTTAATTATAAAATTCAGAACTTAAATAACCAAAATTAATTAATTTCAGGACTTTAGGAGCTGAATTATTAAAACTCATAACCTTAAGGCCCAACTAGAATGAAGTTTAAACTTTAGGGGCTGAAAGTTAAAATTTATCCCTAATTTAAAATTGCAAGCATGGGCCCCTTATCTTCTAATTTGCAGCTCAAGCCCCTTAAACTTCCATAATTGAAACCTTTAAGAAATACCCCTCCTTCTTCCTAAACTGAAAACTTAAAAGAAAATGCCCCTTAAACTTCCTTTCACATCACAACAACTAAACAACAAAAAACACACCCCAGAAACAAGAAAATGATAACACTACAGAAAAGTCAATATGGGTTTCATCAGTGTGTGAAAATGCGTGAGAGAGAAATACAATGAGCTTTCAAGTTGAACATCCCCAACAACTAGGGGTGTAAGCGGTCTGATTTTACCGATTTTTGACAAATTTCCAAACAAAATCGTTTAAACCGATTTGAGAAAAACCCAAATCTAAACCAAACAATTTTGAACGGTTTGAAAAAAACTCAAATCTAAACCTAACGGTTTGGTCCGATTTTAAACCGCTGGTTTCGCCGTATATCTTTTTGTCGTCTACTTTTATGATATTAATTCATTGAATTCAATATATATTTATATCTTACTAGAAATAAATCAAAAACAAACTAAATATATCTACTACAAATTTAAATATCAACTAAATCAAGTGAAATCACAATAAACTAAAATAAGATGTTACAATAACGTTACAATACAAGTCTACTAAACTAAATATAAAACCCAAAAAACATAATAATGTTCAATAAGACTTCGTGATCATCATATCTGAAAAATAAAACTACTGATTAGACAAAGAGAATAACCAGCCATAATAATAAATCAATTGTTTATAATATCTAAACATAACAATTACACAAGCTTACCGTTGTATATTGTTACGAATTCAGTTTCTCACATATCAATTTAGATAGCCTAATATAATTTCATTCAACCATGTAGCCCATCTAAGAAAATAAATCTAACATCCCCAAGTCCAATAAATTTGTCCAGAAATTCGAGCTGAAGAAGCAGAACTCCAACACCAGCACATTACTATGCCGATTTTCCAAGAACTCCAACCAGGGTTAACGCTCCATCAACACCCAGTGCCTCTAACCCAAGAGATTCAAGTCCCATATCAAAAATTATGAGCAGAAGAAGCAAAACCCGTATTAACTTTTCGAGGTCTGTAGCCTGGAAAAAACCACGGGCTATTGAAAAAAGAAAAAAAAAACTAGAATGCACCCTTGACGAATTGTTGCATGGATGTGTCAAAAAGATCAAGATCACAAGAGATGTCATCTCAAATCCAGGGTACACGAGTTTTTTTCTTCAATCACCTCATTTAGAAGTTTAAGCAGTTATATATGAGATAAACTTATTTATTTAGGGCGTGTTCGGTTCCAATTAAAATCCAAAATATAGTCGTTATTGGGTCCCACTCGTCTAATAAAAGTCAATAATAACGGCTAGTTTTTCAATTTTAATCCAATTTTAATTTCTACCAAACACACTCTTAAGTTATGTAGTTTAACATGCATCCTTAGGTATAGGATATATTTGTTTGTTTCTCTATTTTTCTTTTTCAAAAGGCTTGACACGTCTATAGTTTTATAAATTGATGACAAGGAGTCCTAAATTAAGGACTTATACCTACCATAATATCACGTTGAACCATCTTGTCTAAAAACTAAACTTAGGTATATGATAGATTTGTTTGTTTCTTTGTTTTTCTTTTTCAAAAGGCTTGACACGTCTATAGTTTTATAAATTGGTGACAACGAGTCCTAAACTAAGGATATAAAATCATAAGCTGTTAGTGACGAGACAAACTTGCTTATTTAATTATGTATTAAAATGAGTATATATAATAATAGCAAGTCACAATTATTAGAGCCTGTTTGGTAACAATTAAAATCCAATTAAAATTGAAAAATATGGTCGTTATTGGGTCCCACCCATCTAATAAAAGTCAACAATAACGGTTAGTTTTTCAATTTTGATCCGATTTTAATCTATACCAAATAGGCTCTAATTTTATCCATACTAATTCACGTGCAATACTATCCTAAATTAAATTACTGCAGTTGATATATTGCATAAAAATAAACACTACCTAGAAATTGTTGGCGGAGTAAACCCCTCGCGGGATAAAAACTCCGGCCCTATCCAATATATATGGTTCAACGTTTCTTACGACCAACCTCTACGAAATTTGATTTTTCCCTAGGGTGTGTGGGTCTAACTACTTATTTTGCATGCCTCATGTAAATCTTAGGCTGTATGAGATAAGGCAAACTTATTTGTGTAAATTATGTATTCAACAATAGGGCTGTAAGCAAAAACCGCCAAACTGGAAAACCGAACCGAAACCGCATTTTAGAAACCGTCGGTTTGGTGCCACGTGGACCCGTCAACGAAATGGTTTTGAAAAAAACGGTTTGGTTTGGGTTTGAGAATTTTAATTGCGGTTTAAAACCAAACCGGACCGGCGAAAAAATATATAAAAATAATGAATTTTTTTTTTTAAAATTCATCTAAATATATGCAAAATTCAATAGTTTTGTCATTTGTGTGTAGTTTTGTCAATTTATAATTTTCTATTACATATATATTATTTTTACCAAATAATCCTAATTTATATCTAATAATCTCAAGACTAACATAATCTATCAAAAACCATTTTCCTCTTTAGAATTCAAATTTCTACAGTTGCTTCTGAGTCTGCATTCTCAAATGGAGGTCAGATACTTGATTCCTTTAGGAGTTTATTAGGTGCAAGGATGGTTGAGGCTTGTATATGCGGAAAGAATTGGTTTCAAATTAAGAATGAACCTATAGTGCTGCACCAATATTTAGATGAAGTGGAAGCATTTGATGATTCAATGAAAGTTGTGGCAGGTGGTTTATATTTTCTATTACCATATTTTTAAAGATTCTCTTATTTATCTAGTATCTAATACTATGATGATATAACGAATGCATTTGTTTGACAATGGAGACTATGAATCACGTGTGACAACAATTGGTGTTTGAGTATATGCGAGAAACTGAATTCGTAACAATATACAACGGTAAGCTTGTGTAATTGTTATGTTTAGATATTATAAACAATTGATTTATTATTATGGTTGGTTATTCTCTCTGTTTAATCAGTAGTTTTATTTTTCAGATATGATGATTACGATGTCTTGTTGAACATCATTATATTTTTTGGGCTTTATATTTAGTTTAGTAGACTTGTATTGTAACGTTATCGTAACGTCTTAGCCTAAAATGGCAAACAAAAACTATATTTTAGTTTATTGTGATTTCACTTTGATTTAGTTGGTATTTAAATTTGTAGTAGATATATTTAGTTTGTTTTAGATTTATTGCTAGTAAGATATAACTATATATTGAATTCAATGAATTAATGTCATAAAAGTAGATAGACAAAAAAATATACGGCGAAACCGGCGGTTTAAAACCGGACCAAACCGTTAGGTTTAGGTTTGAGTTTTTTCCAAACCGTTCAAAATGGTTTGGTTTAGGTTTGAGTTTTTCTCAAACCGGTTTAAACGGTTTGGTTTGAAAATTTGTCAAAAACCGCAAAAATCGGACCGCTTACACCCCTATATAACAATGCCCCAAAGCCACTTACACATGGGTTAAATTCATTTTTTTCATAAAAGCTTGACATGTGCACTATGTTTATTTAGGTGAGATGGTTCAACATATCTCCTCCATCACCCCTCTAAGAAATTCCATTTTTTCCTCTAACATCAATGTGTGTGTACAACTACTTATTTTGCCCGATCCTCTCTCATGGCAGATTTATCATCAAAGAGGAAGAGACACTA
>CAIGRF010187496.1:0-15788 GCA_903798235.1 Fraxinus ornus
GTTGCTAAAGGTAAAATCTTCCGTAACACTCAATAAATGTTGCTAAATGTGTCTACTACAACATTTTTCTAAAAAACGTTGTTAAAACCCATTCATATTAACCAATGGCAACATTCACTTACTAAAATGTTACCAAAAGGGTCTTTTGGCAACATTTATCAACAAATGTTGGCTTTTTAATGTTGCAAATGATTATTTTTGTTGTAGTGGCATTCTTTACACCATGATAAGATCATAACACTAGTGACGTCTCCGGCAAATGAAATGAGGATTATAGCCGATATGGGATCTTGTGCTCTCTCTCGTGAAGTAAGTTAAGGCTATTCTAAGCACGATCCAATCACGTTTCTATTCCAAATCCATATACAAAGTAATGCATTTAATTATATGATTATCTAGGTGATTTAACATGTTATACATGTTATTCTTAATATATATTGCCTACTTGTTAACTTATTATGAATCTCCCGAAATTATAACAAGTAACTAATTACATAATTGATGGTCAACCAATTAAATAATTCAACAAAGCATACAAGATCAATAAATACCACAAATAAACTAAACTACTTGGTATTTGAATTAGAAATAAGCAATAATAAGATTCATTTTCATCCCAACGCAAAGAAAATCTAGCCTAATATGATTCTAAAGATAAAACAACGAGAGGATTAAAATCATCACCTACAATTTATAAATACAAAAAGAAAATTTGGAATCTATTTCTTATTCTTGATCTTCAATCCCAAACTTTGATTCTTCAACATTTTAATATTTCTTGCCTTGGATTCCTCTCTAGGTTTGATCTTCTCTCCTAAAAGATGGTGAATTAACTCCCCGTTCTTGAATAATTTTATAATAGGAATTGAATTGAGAAGTTAGAGAGAGACCTCCTCCAAATGTTTAGCCCATGTTCTGTATATATAGTGGTCGAAAATTAGGTTAAAATCGTGTCAAATTTCTGTTCCAAAAGTGTTTGCATCGTAGAAGGAAAGTTGTTCCATTCGTCGAGATTAAGCCCATGCTCACGCATGATATATTTGGTTGCTCACGCACAGCTTTGAGTTCTGGATTTTTATGCCTTGCGCTTGCTGGTGCGTTTGTATGGGCAACCTAAGTTCGGGACCAATTGTAAATTGATCCTTGAACTTCTTCCAAATTATGAGTTGGTCCTTTTTCATGAAATTTCACTCATTTGTCTTCTATTCTAGTCCAGATTTCAAGTGACTACCTATGTTCTTCACCTATCGACATGTGATTCGAATCAACTATTAGATATTTACAATTTTGTCCCCAAGCTTTAGAAATCATCAATTTTTGTCGATTTTTCATCCTTTATTTCAATTTCACATTCAATCATTGAGTCTTACCTAGGAAATAATAAATACATGAGATTAAGTTATAACTCATCTAACGCACTCCCAAATACTCCAATTTAAAAGTTTAAATGAATGTATAAATTATACTTATGAGTTGTGCATGCAACTATAATAGTAATTGTATTGAAACAATAATGTTGACTTCAAAAATGACTAAATCATTTTTGATCAACTTAATTGCTTGATTGAATGAAGTATTTGAGTTGAAATTGTAAAAGGAAGAGTTTATTTATAAACTGGAGTGTTTGTAGAGAGTATCTTGAGAGTACATGAGTTCTGTCCCTTGATGGATACCATTTGCTCCTATTTATAGGTCTTTAAATCAAACAATTTGGCAACGCCCAACGTTATATCAGCTACAATACCAACCTAGAATATGTCCCACCATCTGGATTTAAGGCTATTGATTGGTTGTTGAGGTCGACCGAACATGTGATCATGGTACCTAGGTCGTAGTTGTAGCCTAGGTCATGATTACCTGTCACCTAGATAATCATCGTTGCTTTTTGATTGGCTAAAAATGAGGTGTTTATGTCATATGTGCTACTTGTTGCTTTGGTCGGTTGTCTTGATGGTGATGACATCACTTAAGAGACGTGTTCAAAATTACAAAGATGATATTTTTGGATGATAATGGACATAGGCTGAGCTCACCTATCATGAGTGGAGTTGTAATATAATTGTCGAGTTGACCTATCATAGGTAGAGTTGACTATCAGTGATTGAGCAGACTAACATGGATAGATTTGATTTGGTAATCTCTTAGTCCTTTTTTCAAATGATTATTGAATCTTCATAAGCTTCATTTAAATTAAGGCAAATCTGAGCTAGTTCTGTGAGTTCAAACACTAACAAATGTCCCCCAAGGTCTAGACGTCCTATTCGGAGTAACTATGATCCTGCTTTTTGGAAGTCAGTCTATCACGAGTTGGTTCATGAATGAGGTCTGATCAATGACTTTAGCCTTTTCCAGGACATACTTTTATTACATAATACTCCCCTCCAATTGAAGGTGATGAATCCATGCTTTGAATTTGTTAGCATAAAAAAAATGATTGAATCGATTTTTGTCAATTTAAGTGATAATTTGTAAGAGGTATATTGCTAAAATAGTAAAAAAAAAAAGAGTGTTTGCATTGATTGAAGTAAATGAAAAGTGTATACAAGAATTATACATTTGATCATCTAACGTCACCTCAGCTACATTATCGACCTAGAAGTGTGTGTCACCTTTCTAATTTAAGATGTTGATTTGTTGTTGAGGTTGACCGACATGTCATCATGACTAATGTCCTGATTACCTATCACCTGGGTAATCATTGTTGATTTCTGATTGGTTGAAAATGAGGTGCGACGTCAAATGTGCCATTTGTCGATTTGGGGGTGGTCTTCCATTTAGGTATGTCCAATGGATTTAACAACCCTGCTGGTCTTTGATGTTCTGTTTTAACTTGTTGCTACACTATACATTGTACCACAAATATGCATATACTTCTTTTCATATACCTCCACCAAAATGTATCTCGAAGATCTCGATACATTTTCGTACCACCAGGATGTGTGGTGTACGGGGTGAAATGAGCTATTATAATAACTTATTCCTCAAAACTTCATCCTTAAGCACATGAATTCTTCCTTCAAACATCATTGCTCAATCCGAAGTTATTCCAAAATCCTTTATCCTATTAGTACCAATATCTATGCTGATGTTCTGCAAGAATGGATCTTTACCCTATGATTCTATGATCCGATCTCTGAGAGTAGGTCGAACCACCAAAGTTGCTAAATGAGTGGTAATTTTCTTTGGTGTGGTAACCATTTCATTTAACAAATTCTCCAAGTCTTTGATAAACTCCATCTGAGTAGTAGGTAATGATGCTAATTGTCCCATCGACTTTCTGCTTAGAGCATCAGCAACAACTTTAGCCTTACCCAGATGGTAATGAATAGTGCAATCATAATCCTTTACTAGCTCCAACCATCGTCTCTATCTCATATATAATTCCTTCTGTGTGAAGAAATATTTGACTTTTATGATCCGTGTAAATGTTGCACTTTTCTCTATATAAGTAATGGCGTCATATCTTTAATGCATGAACTATCATCGCAAGTCTTAGATCATGAGTCGGGTAATTTTGCTCATGTTGCTTCAATTTCCTTGACGCATAGGCAATTACTTTTCCATGCTACATTAATACACATCCCAACCGTTGTTTGGATGCATCACTATATATATAACAAATCCTTATGAACTTTCGGGTATTGTTAACACCGTTGCTATAATCAATCGTTGCTTTAGCTATTGAAAGCTTCGCTCACACTTTTCTATCCATTGAAACTTTACTCATTTCCTTGTCATTTGCGTCATTGGTTCAACTATTTTGGAGAATCCTTCTATAATCTTCGATGGTACCTAGCTAATCCCAGAAACTTCGAACTTCACCCTCGTTTGTCGGTGTATTCCAATTAGTTACTACATTCACTTTTACTGGATCCACTTCAATTCCTTGGACAGTAACTACATGATTGAGGAATCCTACTTGCTCAAGCCAAAATTCACACTTTTTAAATTTGGAGTATAAGTTTTTCTTACGTAGTATTTCTAATGCTATTCTAAGATGTTCTTCATGTTGATCTTTACTCTTGGAGTATATCAAAATATCATCAATGAAGACTATGACAAATTGATCCAAATATGGATGAAATACACGATTCCTTAAATCCATGAATACTGTTGGAGCATTTGTCAACCTGAACGACATAGCTGTGAACTCATAATGTCCATATCGAGTTCTGAAGGCCGTCTTGCGTATATCACTCGCATTAGCCTTTAATTGATGATATCCAGATCGTAAGTCGATCTTGGAAAATACCTTAGCCCCTTTTAGTTGATCAAATAAATCATCGATTCTCGAGAGATGATACTTATTCTTGATGGTGAAATGGTTCAACTCCCGATAGTCGATACAGATCCTCATACTTCCTTCTTTCTTCTTTACAAACAACACTGGTGTGCCCCAGAGTGATACACTTGGTTGAATAAAGCCAATGTCTAACAATTCTTGTAACTGAATTTTCAATTCTTGAAGTTCCTTCGGGGCCATTCTGTATAGAGCTTTAGATACTGGTTCCACTCCGGGAATTAGATCTATTGTGAACTCCACTTGTCTATTTGGTGGAGTGACATGTAGGTCTTCTGGAAACACATCTATAAATTCTTGTATCACTGGTACATCCTAAATCTTTCTCGTTGCCTATTTTTCTATTGTGATGTTAATTAGAAACCCTTGGTATGTTTATTTTCTCAACATTTTCTCGACTTGCCAGGCCAATACCAGTTGGAGATAGGGTTTGCTCTTCATTTCGGGAAAAGAAAATAGTTCTTCTCTTGATTACTGAAAAGACACTTCCCTTTCTTTACAACGGATGGTTACATAATTACATTTCAACATGCAGGGTATCAAATTCCCTAACAGGGAATGTTTTCCTAAGAAAGTAAGGAAAATGACAAGAAGACCTACCCTCAAGTGCATAGAAGGGAGTTCAACCCAGTAAAAAGGAAAGTGGAAAAGGATATGTCCACAAATTATGCCATTAGCTGACCCTGTGACAACATGCCACATGAGCATAACTTTCCTAGAATATACTCAAGAACGTGGACCCTGAATATCCACCAGTGTTTGTTAATCATACCATCAAGGCTTAGAAATAGGTCTCATCAGTCACCCCATCTAAAGGAGACCAGAACGTGGTCAAGGGCATGGACCTCTGGGAGTTCCTCTTCCTCTCCCCTCCTAGAAATAGGTAGGAGAGGAGAGACGTTGAGAACTTTAGAAATCAAGCCAAACTTCGCGACATCCTCGTTACCAACCTGAGGGTGATGATTCAGACAGTCCATGCAGATCATTTGAATTGGACGATGATGATGAAAGTCTACCATTCTCTACGAGTTAAGAAGCACCCCCATCCTAGATCACTTCGTGCCACCAAAAATACCCAAATACGACGGAAAGAGCGACCCGACCAAGCACCTCAACAATTACATGACCCATATATCATTTATAGGAGCTTCATCAGCGCTATAGTGCAGAGCTTTCCATCTCACATTGATTGGGACTGTTGAAATTTGGTATAGTCATATTCCAGCTGGCAGCATCAGAAGTTGGCCAGATCTCAAGAAGGCTTTTCTATACCGATATTTGTCTACTAAAGAAGGAGAAGCCCCAATCTAGAGGCTGCAAGACATGAGACAGTAGGCAGGCAAAACTATAAAAAGATACATAGCTCGATTCACAGATGAAATGACATATTGGTTGTTCACAGATAGATAAACCCTTTCGGCTCTGATAGGATGCATCAATATGAATTGATTGACCATCGCAACCGAACTTTGTTGGGACTCTCATCGCCTTGGAGACAACGACAAGGTATTGTATCACTCTTGGTAAACCAGTGATGGACCTAAGCAGGGCATACCATCGTCCCCACCTCAGGCCAAGCATTAGTCACTGCCACATTAAACGCAGTGCCCTCATTGGTTCCATGCTTTTTATAAATGAGAGAGAAACCCACCAGGGCAAAAATACTATAGATCTAAAATACAAAAGAGGAGTGGATGCTTTATTTTTTTTGCCATTTTTTCATTTGTACATACAAAGAGGTCGAATCAGGTAGGGGAAGAAGCAATGAGCCTAGAAATAGGCAGTACTGCACCTATCATCGAACCAGCATCCACAGCACTGAAGATTGCTTATCCAGACCATACCATGAGGAGTCAATTGACTCCCGTGTTGATAGGAGAAACATGGATAGAGTACAATGGAAAAGCGCCTCGACCTAGGCATGAACAAAAACCTAGATGTGATGAGGTGAGGCGACACCGCAGAGATGAACTGCCTAGATAGGGACATGAGGATAAAAAAATAGGGCAAGAGCTTGACAAAGGCCAAGGGGACCCCTCGTTAATGTAGATAACGTCCCCATCAGGGAGATTGACATTATTACTGGTGGCCCACACATGGGAGGAGAGTTAAGGAATGCTTTGAAAAATTATGCAAGAAAAGCTAAGGGTCCTCCTATTATGAACTATTTGGTCAACAATACCCTCTATGGGTATAGGAACGCCCCCATCAACAACCTTTTCATAGGAAGATGTCATTGGTTCATTACCCCTATTATGACGCATTGGTGGTAAGAGCCGTCGTAACCAGAAATTGGCTCAAATGCACGCTGCTAGACAATGGGAGTTCTATCAACATCCTATTTAGAACCATCTATGATGAAATAATGATAGGTCATGAGCTCACCCCCATGACCGCACGGTTTTACCAGCGACAGCATTGTTCCTAGAGGAAGAATCACGCTGGCAGTGAAAATGGGAACACCCCTACTATTAGCCCATCACTTCATGGAATTCCTCATTGCAGATCACTAATCCACCTATCATTGAGTGTTAGAATGACTTGCTCTGAAAGATCTTGGGGATGTTACCTCCATACACCCCTTGTGCATGAAGTTCCCCAGTAATAGAGGGATTACTATGGTGCGAGGAGATCAGATGGTTTGAAAGAATGCTACATCATCTTCTTGTGAAAGTCTGAGCCCCATGGAGTAAACACAGCCTTATTGGACACTGAAATTGTTGATGCACCTGAAGAAGGCCAAACCATCGAACAATGTGGAGGTGTTAACATGATAGATGCCCCTGAAGAATGAGCCATCGATGCGGATTTGGACCCTAGGGGCACTGAATCAAACTCACAAGTGACCCCTATGGAGGAGTTCGAATCCTTCCCAGTGGACCTAAGTGACCATACAAAGATGCTACAAGTAGGGAAAAAACTTGAGTTGGAAGAAAAAACGAGGCTTAAAGGCTTCCTGCCTAACAATTTAAACATGTTTGTATGGAAGCATGAAAATATGGTGGGCATCGACCCTAAAATCCGCTGTCATTGTCTTAATGTAGACCCTAAATTCACCCTTCATAGATAAAAGAAGGAGAACTTTAAATTCGGAGCGGTGCGAAGCCCTGAAAAAGGAGGTGTAAAAACTTATATCAAATGGGTTAAAAAAGGAGGCAATATACCCAAGATGGATCTCCAACTCGTCTTGGTAAAGAAGTCCAACGACAAATGGAGGGTTTGCATAGATTTTTCCAACCTCAACCAAGTGTGCCCAAAGGATAACTTTCCGCTTCCAAGGATTGACTAGCTAGTCTCTCTACTACAAACTCTTGAACTTCATAGATGCATAAAGTGATGTCGTTTGACTTGAAAAATGCTGGAGTTACCTATCAACAGCTGGTCAACAAGATGTTTGTCGACTTTATAGGCCAAAAATGGAGATATACGCTGACGACATTTTAGTAAAGAGCCTCAAGACTGCAAACCACATCGAACACCTAGAGGCCATTTCAAAATCTTAAGGAAGTATCAGATGAAGTCGAACCAGTTAAAGTGCACTTTTGGTGTGACTTCCGAAAAATTCTTGGGATACATGGTCAACCAATGGGGCATAGAAGCGAACCCCAAAAATTAAAGACTTCCTAGATATGAAGTCTCTGTACAAGCCTAAATAGGTACAAAGTTTGATGGGTCGGTTAGCAGCGTTGAGTCACTTTATCTCTAAAGCAACAGATATGTGCTCCCATTCTTCAATATCCTAAAAGAAGGGAAGAAGTTCCAATGGAATGAGGAGTGTGATGAGGCTTTCCAAGGGCTAGAGAAGAACTTAGGGCAAGCTCCCTCCTCTCAAAGCCCAAAGAATGAGAAGCGTTGATCTTGTATTTGGCCATGAGCACGGAGGCTGTAAGTTCAGTATTAGTGATGGAAGAATGAGGTATGCAACTGCCAATCTATTACGTGAGCAAAGCCCTTTTACCAGTTGAGTCGCGTTACATAGATATGGAAAAGCTTGCTTTGTCCCTTATGATCGCTTCTAGGAAGCTAAGGCCTTACTTCCAGGCCCACGGTGTACACATGTTGACGAGCCTTTCCTTCAGGAAGGTACTCCAAAAATTGAATGTCGCATGAAGGTTGATAAAATGAGCAATGAAATTGAGCAAATTTGACATTTTATATCGGCCAAGGACCTCAGTGAAAGGGAAAGTAGTGGTGGACTTCATAGCGGAATTCACTAAGGCAACAAATATCAAAGTAGTAATGGAACCAGCAAACCCTCCAGCTTGGAAACTATTTGTTGACAGGTCTTCTGGAGAAATGGGTTCTAGAGCCGGTGTAGTGCTGAAGAGCCCAAAGGCCATAAACTTAATTGTGTAGTGAGGTTCGATTTCAAGACCTCCAATAACGCAGCTGAGTACGAGGCATTGCTAGCAGGCCTCAAATTATCAAAAGAGATGTAGGTTAAGAGCTTGGCGGTTTGTAACGACTCACAACGAGTGGTAAGTCAAGTCAATGGCAATTTCGTAGCCAAGAATAAGGGCATAGCATCATACTTCGAAAGGTAATGGATTTGCTCCCCTCATTTGAAAAGTTTAAGCTAAGCCAGATTCCATGAGCTGAGAACATGCACACTGACCCTCTATCAAATTCGGCCAGCAGCAAAGATTCAGAATTTCTTAAGATTGTGCCAGTTGAATACCTCTCTAAACCATCTACATCTAAAGGAGCTGAGGTAATGTAGATTGAAGGAACCCCATAGTGGATGAAACCAATCATTGCCTACATCAATGAACAAACATTGCCAGAGGATAAGGAAGAAGCCCACAAAGGTACGAGTCGCCCACTATGTGCTCCAAGAAGAAGTGCTTTATAAGAGAGGCTTCTCATCCCCACTACTACGATGCACCGAAGAGGAAGAAGCTAATTACGTCCTACGAAAAATCCATGAGGAAGTTTGTGGCAGCCACATTGGGAGTCCAGGAATGGCTCAAAAAGTGCTAAGGCAGAGGTACTACTGGCCAACATTGAAAAAGATGCGGTGCAATTTGTGAAGAGATGCGACAATTTTCAGTGTTTTTCTCCATCCAAAGGCAGCCGTCGCAAGAGCTAACTATGGTATCTAGCACCTGGCCATTCGCCAAGTTGGGGGTCGATCTGACAGGCCACGTTCACTAGTAGGTTGAAATTGAACTATTGGCGAAGATAATTGAAGCCAACACTTCCCAATTCATCTAGAAGAACATCATCTGTCGATTCGAAATTCCACACTCGCTCAAGACAGACAATATACGATAATCTGACAACAAAAAGACCAGGGACTTGTACGATGAACTGGGTATCAAGAAACTTTTTTCTTCTCCTCATCATTCTCAGGCAATTGGTCAGGTTGAGGCAGTTAACAAGATCTTCAAGCACATCTTGAAAAAGAAACTTGATGCATCCAAAGAGGTGTGGATTGAAGAGCTCTCCCACGTGTTATGGGCAATTTGTACCACCAATCAAATTTCGATGGGAGAAACGCCTTTCCCTATGGCATATGGGACAGAGGCCATGAGCCTGATCGAAATGGGTCTTCCTTCAACGAAATAACAAATGATGAGATAAGGTGATGTGAGCTTGATTTCCCTGAAGAAAGGAACTCACAGATAATATTGGCCTCCTACTAGAGAAAAATAACAAGATACTACAATGCCAAAAGTCAGAAAGAGGTCGTTCAGGAGGGGAATCTTGTGTTGAAAAGAGTTTTCTCTCTTCTAAGGAGGCCCAAATTGGGAGGGCCCCTACCGTATATCAAGTGAAGTGAGGCAAGGGAATTTTCTAACTGAAAACATGGATGGAAAGATGCATCCCTACCCATGGAATGTAGACCACTTGGGAATGTATAACCAGTAATATCATGATCAATTCTTGTATATACACTTGAGCAGTGCAACTGTTTGTTCTCCAATTCTTGCACGTATATCTACAATGAAAATATGACAAGCTCGTATGTTATTATTCAAGATTGATTATGGCAAGCTCATATGTTATTTATTCAGTTAAGTATGATAAGCTCATTCATTGTTATTCAAGATTAATTATGGCGAGCCCATATGTTATTTATTCAGTTGAGTATGACAAGCTTATACATTCTCATTCAAGATCAATTATTGCAAACCCATATGTTATTAATTCAACTAAGTATGACAAGCTAGTACTTACTATTCAAGATTAGTTATGGCGAGCCCGTAGCTTATTATTAAGTTAAGTATGATAGCTCATAAGTTGTTGTTCAAGATTAATTATGACGAGCCCATTTTTTATTTATTTAGAAAGTATGAAAAGCTCATACGTTGTTATTCAAGATTAGTTATGGCGAGCCAATATACTATTTATTCAGCTAAGTATGACAAGCCCATACGTTATTATTCAATATTAGTTATGGCGAGCCCATATATTATTTATTCAGTTAAGTATGACAAGCTTATGCATTGTTATTCAAGATTATGTTGTTATTCAAGATTAATTATGATGAGCTCATATGTTATTTATTCAGTTAAGTATGACAAGCTCGTACGTTGTTATTCAAGATTAGTTATGGCGAACCCATATGCTATTTATTCAATTGAGTAGACAAACTCATACATTATCATTTAAGATTAATTATGGCGAGTCCATATGTTATTTATTCATTTAAGTATGACAAACTCATACGTTTTTATTCAAGATTAGTTATGGTGAGCCCATATGCTATTTTTTCAATTGAGTATGACAAGCTTATACATTATTAATCAAGATTGATTATGATGAGCCCATATGTTATTTATTCAGTTAAGTATGACAAGCTCATACATTGTTATTCAAGATTAATTATGGCGAGCCTGTATGTTATTTATTCAGTTAAGTATGACAAAATCGTACGTTATCATTCAAGATTAGTTATGGCGAGCCCATATGCTATTTATTCAGTTGAGTATGACAAGCTTATACGTTCTTATTCAAGATTAATTATAGCAAGCCAATATGTTATAAATTCAGTTGAGTATGACAAGCTCATACGTTCTTATTCAAGATTTATTATGGCAAGCTCATACGTTACTAATTCAGCTAAGTGTGACAAGTTAATGCATTGGTATTCGAGGTTAACTATGGCGAACCCATATAACAATCAACAATAAAGGATATATAGAAGGCAGATAAAATGGAAGTAAAGAATGTTCATTTACATAATCAAAATCATTACAAAGGAAGACTATCACAAAAATATTGTAAGCCTATGTCTAAACGGCAGCGTCGTCCTGCTGAGGCTCCCCTTTAACATCCACTTCCTCAACTCAATCTTCACCTCGGCTGCAGGAGAGAATGGTTAGGCTGGAAGGAATTCTTCTTTTAAAGCAGCCAGCTCCAATTGGGGATGCAACTTAGCAAGTTTTCCAAAGATTTCATTGTATGCGACCCTCTTCTGTATAAACCGAGGCCATCAGACTTAGTCATTTCGTGAAAATGGGCAATATACTCATTCACAACTTCCTCTCCTGCTCCCATTTACCTGCCGTTGCAAGTTGTCAGCCTCAGCAGTCAGTTCATCGATGCGAGCCTCCAAGGCTGATGAAGCTATCTTCTGAAAATTGTTAGAATTCTCAACGCGCTTCGTCAAAGCATTTACCTCAGCCTTGCATAGATGGACTTCCTTCTTCAGGTCATTGTTTTCCTTTGATAACGCATCCATCTTAGACTCCGCCTCAGCTTGCTTCACCTTGGAAGCCTCGATGGCTTCACTGGTGGAAGATGCCTCAGCCTTTACTTTATTTAGGGCACCTCTGCATCGTTGGCCCTCTGGAGGTACTCGTTATTCAAGCCCTGCAGCCACTTCACCTCCATCTGGGCGTTTAAGAAAATGCCCTGATAGCAAGCATATTGGGCGAGACCAGCCTCTACCATGTCCAGTGCATCACAGGTCTCGACGTACGAGGAGCATTTATCAGTCCAGTATTTATGTTGAATCCTCGCAGTCCCTTGGACCTCAACAGAAAGCATTTCCATGACGGTAGGAGTTATCTCGTCCGACCTTCCTCCCGAAAAATTATGGACCTTTCCTTCAGAAGGGGAACTCCTGGCCTCCCTACCCACATCTACTTTACGACGCTCACCTCATCCTCGACATTCTCCTCCACATCAACAATCTTAATAGATGAGATAGGCTTTGTCTCAATAGGACGACAAAGTGATTCCCCGAGAATTTTCGACACTTCAGCGGAGGAGGAGGCTCGATGTTCCTTGTTAGAACTAACTTTCTCTTCTGAGGCCGCTCTGCAGACGACTCGACCTTTTCTTTCCCATTTTCACTTTTCTTCTCTAGAGGAGGAGGCAGATTCATCTTGGAAAGGCGGGCCAGCTCATCCCGCTGATTCTTATACATTGAGGAAGTTGAGCTCAAGGCCTTCTTATTTTTCGCCTCTCCCAGACGTCTCATAAAGAACATATCAGGTTTTACATAGCCCTTCTTGTCATGTTGACCTACAAGCAAGGGATGAGCCAATTAATAGCCATCTTAAAAGTTTAGTAGAATCACCAAAATAAATAGCTAGAAGTTGTTTTCACCTTTGGTAGCCATAAGTTGATGTGTGACGAAAAGGTTACGCTTTCCACGTACGTTCTTGAAATACCTCTTCTCTGAGGGCAACTCATAAACTTCTCTGATAATCACCTAATCAAAATTCTCGAGCTCGAACTAGTTGATTGTAGTTGCACAAGGCACACATTATAAACGGGAAATAAAGAGGCATTAAATAAAAGTAATTCAGCTAAGGCCGGACTCACTATACTCGTGGTATTAGGTGGGAGTGGCTATCTCTGGGATCGCGTCTCTCTCCATTGTTTGCCAACGATCCTTAACCCGGAACCAAGAGGACTTCCAAATCTTTATGGGGGTCGGAGTCTCCTAGATGAAAGAGACATGCTAGCCCCAAGGGTTCATGCAATACCATCCCTTATAGTCACTTCCCCCCGCTAGAGGTTCGAGGTTGGAAAAGGGTTTGGAAAACGTGGAGAGGCATGTATGATAACCCAAGAATAACTAACCAAGAGGGGGGTGAATTGGTACTTTTTTGACACTTAGTTTCAAAACAATTCAATACACAAGATATAAATGCAACGTATAATACTAGAATTAAATATGCAAGGTCGATAACTTAATTCAAGTATAGATATAGCACAATATAAATGACAATGTAAAGTAAAGTGCAATAATGTAAAGATAACAAACCAATTTAATGGGCTTCATACACATTTTATTCTACTTCTCCATTACCAAGCTCTCCGTCATGAGTAAGACTAAATGCAATATAATGGTAACTTACACACAAGGAGTACTGATCCTTAAGTGACTTACAACAAGGAGCACTTATCCTTAGGTGACTTACAACAATGAGCACCTATCCTTAATAATAATCGAGTTTTCACAAGGCTCTCGAAACCACTAAAGTATAAATGATAGTTTTACAATTGAAAGAACTCTTTTAACAAATGATATAATCAAGTCAAATATTTAGAGAGTTAGGATAACATTTCAATAGATAGCAAATAATAAAGCTCAATTGTTTATGATAAGACTTTGAGGAATAATTGATAATGAAATAGTTTGTATTTTTGTATCAAAGTTTTCAAACCAATGATCTCTCTTAACAAATAATTCAAGTTAAGTATGAAGAGATATTTACACTTAAATCAAAGAGTTGGCAAAGAAAACTTCTACCAAGGATGAAGAATAGATGATTTTCAATGATTTTCAATAAATATGCTCTCTAAATATCTCTTGTAAGTTGTTGAAAATTTAATGCAAAAGAGATGGATATTTATAGAGCAAAAGAGGCATAATCAGTCACTTTCGGTTGACCGAAAGTATCAAAATAGCCATTGAGAAATCAAACTGTTGAAATTTCGGTTGACCAAAAGCTTGACTTTTTTTTAAAAAAAAAATCTATTTCATATTATGAATGAAAAGCATTTTTATGCAAGTGATGGATTATGAAAATAATTTGAGCTTTACGCACTTGCTAAGAATCGATGAGTTAATACATTTACATTTAAGTTCCGATATACTACTTCTAAACTTTAATCTTCAAAGTTCTTGTTTTTGTTCTATTCGAGTCTCATTTGATTGCTTGTTCTTCAACGGATGACAATTTGAGTCTTTGAATGCTTAAGAAGATATATTCATGAAAAACTCAAGAAACAAAACTTGTTAGAGACATAAGTGTATTGTTTGTTATAATCAAAACAAGTGGAGCTATATTGAATCATATGTCAACAATTTTCCCCTTTTTGATTATGACAAACAATATGTGATTTGTAGGAATATACAAGATATTCCCCCTATCTTTTACACATCAATGGGAACCAAGTTTGTATCATATATATTCTAAAGACGTGCATTTCCACAATTCATTGACATGGTAAATCACATCTAGAAGTCATCATACTTAATAGAAATAATTGAACTCACAAATTCCATAATGATAGTTAAAGTCACAAATTATAATTGCAAGTCACAACACATAGTTCATAAACAAAATAGAAATAATAAGTCACAATTACAATCACATTTTCCTTCATTTTCCCCCTTTTGGCATCATAAAAAGGGAATGGGGACAATGATGCTAAAAAGAAATTCCTCCTTAATTAAGGCATACGTGCAAGTTAGGAAACAAAGTGTAATCATACGTCATGACATGAAAAATAAAATATGAGTTCAAAAACGAAAGTAGAACTTAGATACAATGTTTAATCTTCTGCCGTTGGAGGAGGCCCTCGAGGATAAATGGAATACATGTGTGCAAAGAATGCCTCTTGATATAAACTCATTTGCTCCATTCGTTGATCAAGGGCATTGACGGTAGTAGTAAGAGAATCAATCCGGCCTTGTAGGATGTTGAAATGATCTTCGGTCATGTATCGGCCGAGGTTCGGTGCTAGGACCCCTATGNTTTACACTTAAATCAAAGAGTTGGCAAAGAAAACTTCTACCAAGGATGAAGAATAGATGATTTTCAATGATTTTCAATAAATATGCTCTCTAAATATCTCTTGTAAGTTGTTGAAAATTTAATGCAAAAGAGATGGATATTTATAGAGCAAAAGAGGCATAATCAGTCACTTTCGGTTGACCGAAAGTATCAAAATAGCCATTGAGAAATCAAACTGTTGAAATTTCGGTTGACCAAAAGCTTGACTTTTTTTTAAAAAAAAAATCTATTTCATATTATGAATGAAAAGCATTTTTATGCAAGTGATGGATTATGAAAATAATTTGAGCTTTACGCACTTGCTAAGAATCGATGAGTTAATACATTTACATTTAAGTTCCGATATACTACTTCTAAACTTTAATCTTCAAAGTTCTTGTTTTTGTTCTATTCGAGTCTCATTTGATTGCTTGTTCTTCAATGGATGACAAATTGAGTCTTTAAATGCTTAAGAAGTTATAATCGTGAAAAGCTCAACAAACAAAACTTCTTAGAAACAAAAGTCT
>CAIGRF010187496.1:43204-72278 GCA_903798235.1 Fraxinus ornus
TATTGATTCTAGGTTGGTCAATTCAACTTTTTAACTACACAGAGTTCAAAATATTGATTTTGGTGTGAATTTGTGAGATGCAAATGGTTCTCTTTTAAAAGAAAGTTGACTAATAGTATGTAATGTTTTTATCACCCCAAAAAAAAAAAATAATAGGACTGATCTAACTTTACATTGATTTAGAGATGCAATCGCCATTAGAGATGGCCCGGCCCGGTCTGGACTCTGTACTATTCATTTACATCCCTAGAATGTAACAGTTTTTCGGGGGGTAAAATGTGCCTAGGTAAAGGAAGTTATTGAGGCATAAACTTCAATAACGCAAATTGAGAATATAAATGAAGATTTGGGAGAAATTTAAAGCCATTTTTGTGTTCAGGAATACTGAAACTTAGCATGATTTGACGATGGAAGGAGAGTCAAAGACGTGTTACTACTAGTGGCACACACTTATCAGTTGGAAGATCAAGAAAAACTCTCCTTATCAATGTAAACGACCAACTAATCAATCAATAAAATGAATGAATGAACAACTAGCTGAGGTTCATCTCTTATTGTGAACTGTATTTTCGTACATTCGTTCTTCATTTGCATTGTGCACTTATCTATTGATAGTACAGGAATATAAAAGTTATAACAACCAGCTGTGGTCCTAAATTCCTAATGAAGAGCTTAGGATTTCTTGTAAGATCCACAGTCTGTTTCGCAAGATCTATTAGGAAGAACTTACAGATTTTTTCCCTTTGGCTGTACATTAAAAGAAAATTAAATAGGAGACTTAAGAAGTTCTAGACTTTCTAATTCATATCCGTTGCAACTAGTATATGGACGTTTTTTTCTTCAGTTGTATGAAGATTGATTTCACCTATCTCAATAAAGTTATGATTGGTTAGAAGCTCTCGAGATTTGAGTGATTGTGGATGATATAACTAACAAAATATTTTTTCACGAATATATTTTATCAATTAGAGCAAAACAAAAGTAAGAATGGAAAAAAGACCTAAATATTTGTCCATTACCTGCTAGATATGCTTTAGTCTCTCTCAGTATGGACTCTACTACCAGTCTTAGATCTTTTGATAGTCTGAAAGTCTTCTTTACATCTTTCACCAGAATTTATTTTGAATGATTGCTGTCTCGTGATTATATTTTATCAATTAGAGCAAAACATAAGTAAGAATGAAAAAGAACTAAAATTTTGTCCATTGCCTGCTAGATATGCTTTAGTCTCTCTCTGTATGGACTCTACTACCATTCTTAGATCTTTTGATAGTCTGAAAGTCTTCTTTACATCTTTCACCAGAAGTTATTTTGGATGATTGCTGTCTCGTGATTATATAATTGATAAATAACTTGTACTAAACAAAATGCTGTCCGGAGCAATTTGGAGATGCTAAGCCATGACACCTGCATGTTTGGATGTGTACAAAGCATACTTTTGCTTTCTGGAAAACACTTTGTTTTTCTGATTATTTGAAGCTGCTAAGCCTAATTTAGGTTTGTGTTCTTCGCTTAATTTCTTTATGTTATTTGAAGTTCTTTTAAATGTCCCTGTCTCAGTTATATTAAAGTTATAGTTTCTGAAATTCTTGAAGAGAGTTAAAAGAGAATGCTAAATTATTTGCATATCTACAATTTTCTTCTGCTTCTTGTGTAGTGGATGTTGAATCACCTTTCGCTTTTGCTTTTACACCATTGGAAAGAAACATGACAAAAAGAAGCATAATTATGTTGTAGACACATGCTTTTTATGTAATGCACACATGGTTGGTGATGTAGCATTATGAGTTGGAATTCCAATCCTGTACATTTTTCATGTCTTTGCTAGTCATTTTATGTGCTTTTAAGTCTTATTATGCAGAATCATCCTTTAATCTGCTACTTTAACTAAGCACCATTTGAGATATTATGTGAAGGAAGTTATCATGATGGGATGAAAAGTATCTTATTATGTGGACTTGTTTCTTTTGTATTTTTCAATGTTTCCATATTTTGGGTACTACTGATTGTTGATTTGTACCAGAAAAAAGTGAGTTTGATCACTTGTCAAGCACACAGGCTTCTTGTGTATATTTTGTTAGGTTTCCTTGTCCTTACTCTGTTTCGATTGGTGAAAGCAGACATCACAAAAAATGATGAAATAATGTGTTCAATGACATTAGCCCTTGTTTTGGCTTTCCATTATTTTGAAAATGCATTTTTCTCTTTTATTTTTAACCGCATATTCTTCAATAAAATAATAATTTTTTAACAGCAACTCATTTCTCAAAAGATCAATATTCTAAAATACATTTTCTCCAAAATGTGTTTCTAATGAAGCCCAAGCAGGGGCTTAAGATAAGATTGGTATGTAGTGGCTATTGCTTTCTCTTAGTTGTGTTGTCTGCACTTTAAAGGTGATTTGTCTATAGTTGATTGCAATTTATCTTCCAACGTGTCCCTTTATGTGTGGGTATACACAGTTTTAATATTTTTTTTTTCAGATTTATAAAAGGAGAAAGAAAATAAAATAAAAGTTATTTATTTATTTTATAGTTGACTGGGGGTCGCAAACCTGCGACTAGGGGTAGGCAAAAAAATCGAAAAACCGACCAAACCAAACCGCTTGGGTCGGTTTTACATAGTTAATTGGTTTGGTTTGGTTTGGTTTGGTTTTATTTTAAACAAAACCATGGTGATTTGGTTTGGTCATAGTTTAAAACCTCAAACCACTGGTTAATCGATCCAACCCACTTACACATGTTTCCATTTTTTTTTAAAAAAAAGAAAAGTCAAAATCAAAATCTTAATGATGTTCTCCAGAATGTGGAGGTGCCCAAGTATTATATGTTAACACAATTTATTTTTTGTGCTTGAGTTTTTTTTTCTTGTAACATAAATTTTATTTTCTTAATCTTGAATTTGGATTATGCTTAGTTCTGGTTATTTTCTTAGTCTTGGTGTTGGTTCTTGGATGTGTCAGAGTGAGTAATTAAACTAAATGACATATATCATTTTTTGCATGACTTTCCATTTTTTATGATGCAATATAATTTAAAAGTCCAAACCAACTAACCGAACCGATTTAGTTTGGGTTGATTTGGTTTAAGAGTTAGAGTAGATTGGTTTGGGTTGAAATATTTCCAAACCGACTAATTTGGTTTTGGTTTCGGATTGTGGTCGAAATCAACCCAAACCGAACCGCCCCCAGCCCTACCTGCGATTGGCCAGCAGCATGCAACCTGCAGTTGACCGCGCTCAACGCAATTTATTTTGTTTTATTTTTTTTATAGAAAAAGTAGAAAACGTGTTTATATTTAAAATGTAATCATAAATATATATAACAAAGAATTTAAAAGTTTAAGGTTAGAAAAGTAGGTTACCTCCCGTTAGTTTTTGATTTATAGTCTCAAACTCCACTTTGAACAATAATTTTTAATGACATTTTGAGTAGTTTTGGAGGTCTTGTTTGACTTATTTATATTATTTTTGTACCACACTTTGCACATATTTTAAAATATTACTTTTCCCTCTTGAATATGATATGACTTGTCTAAATTACTCGATTCAAACTCAACTAAGTATAATTTAATCTCTTTATCGACTTTAATCACAAAATCAATGAAATTGAAGGTTTACATGCTAATTTCATCTATTTTGAATACCACTTATTCGTTTGGCTCCTTTATGATTAATTCCTTGAAATCTATAGGTTCTTCGTTTTTAGTTATTGATTCCTCATGTTGATTGACGAAGAGATCATCCATAAACATATTATTTGACTTATCTGAAATTATTTAGTCTTCAATCATTTTATATTTTTGCATGGTGACGACATCTCTCATAAGCATGTCACTATCATCAACTTTTTTCTTCATATGGGTCATTAAAGATGACTTTCCATACTTTCTCTAGAGTTGTCAATAACAAGCAATTTCTAGTATAATGCAATGCCACACAATATTCACAAGTCGTCTCCTAAAAACAATAGATTTGATATTTCATCAATTTGGCAAGCAATATACGATAGATAGATTGTATCTCAAGTTTTTAAATTGTTGCATGAAGAAGAAATCTCTCACAAGTATAACATCTCTATTTGTCAGGATCAATCATTGTATATTTTTATTGTTCTCTTGCTTCTCTTTGTTTCTTATCAATGAAACAAAGGAAAAAAAAAATGCAGATCAACTAAAAAGAAAGAGGAAAAAAATCTAAAAGCAAGAAATAATTTAAATCAATATTATACAAACATAATATTCGACAACGACATCAAAAACTTGTTGTCGATTTTATATCTCGCAAGTGTACGGATCGAAAAAGTAATAAAGTAGATATAAAAGTCCAGATTATCGTTCCCATGAAAAATATTATCAACTGTTGGTTAAATTATTCTCAACTTCAATTTGATTGAAAATCAATAGAATTAGTTTTTTATTTTATTTTATTTTGAATATATTAAAATAATAAAAGATGATTTTTTAATGATAGTTTTAAGCGTTATAATTCACGAGTTTACCATAATTATCCCATTAATTTTAATTACCAAATTTTATAACAATTGATTATGTGTACTTTGTTGAATTCTTCTAACATATTCAATTTATCTTTCTTTGGAGTAACACGTTAAATTTTTAAGAATTCATGTAGTGAGCACACCAATTAGAAAATGTATCTCTACACTTTTATACTAATCATCAACTTTTACCATGTGATCTAAATAAATTAATGGTCAATTAATTTAAGCATTAAAAATAGAAGTAAAAATAATTCACACAATCAATTGGAGATTCAAAATTTGTTTAGTTAAAAATAAGGTTAAAAAAAAAAGTTACAATCATTCATACTAACTAATTATTTAATTACACGTCATTAGAGAAGAAAATAAAGTAGATCATTGAGTTTTAAGGGAAAAAAGGTAAAGACTAAGATATTGCACCAAAATTTCGCATTCGTCGTATAAAATCTTGAATTCCTAACTTCTTGATTCTTTTCTATTTTTGGGCTCTATTTTCTTGTGATCGATATGGATTTTGTATCCCAAGAGACCCATTTGAGTTGTATAATATATGCATAATGAAAACCCCAAGCCTTCATTTGAATATATGTATATAATGAAATTCTACGAGCCTTGTTTTAATTGTTTTAATTAAAACATGTATTTATAGAACAAGATTTAGACAAAATATTTATTCAAATTGGTTTATTCAGAGAAATTGAGAAGAAAAAAGAAATAATTCCCTTTTTCAATTGAATTTTTTTTCTCATATAACTTTAGTCCTTTATTTTCTAATATTTACAATTAAGTCCTCTTCATTTCAAAATAATTAATAATTAACTCTAGGCAAGTTCCAAAAAAACTTACAATATAATCCCCACACTTTCTAAATGTCGAATTTAACTTTCAAAACTTATTAATTTTTACTGAATGCAATCCGATAATCTTCAATTGCTTCGAATCAACTCCAATTAAGCCACTAATTGTATTCAAGTTGAAATTTTTCCTACAATTAACATAATTTACACAAATTAAGTAATTAATCGCTCCATTTGCATATAAATAAATAATAATAGAAGCCCGGATATTCAAACAAATTTAGTGAATCTGTAAGTGGCATTTGCGAATTAGGTAGAACCAACTATATTAATGTAAAATTTGAGTAAATGGATAATTCAGATGTTCTCAAAAAAATTTGGACAAGGATCATTAGGATCATTTATAAAATACTAAAATTGGTTATTATTCTTAAACTATTGCACGAGATATTTAATTGCACGAGTCTAAGTCACTTTTGAAGGGGGAAAACTGGTTATGATCTGATATAATTGATTAGTTGGATAATAATCAATAGGACACAATGTCATTCTTGATGTTCAAATTCGAGTTTCATTTTTTTTTTTTTTTTGGAATTTGGGCATATGAATAGGCCTTCTTCAAAGGAAAAACTTCCTGACTATTCACTTTTAGTACTCTCTTCTCTGAAGTCTTTGAAGTTATATTTGTAATAGTAGAATCTCATGTCCAGATGCTTGTAAGGACTGCATCTCGATTTGTGTAGTGTCTTGGGTTATATATTTTTTAAACTTGACTAGATGAATGTTCAAATATATGACTAGTACCATAATGTAAGATGCAATCGTGAATTATGACATTAAAAGAGATAATTGATAAAGAACTATTTCAGAATTTTTTGGAAAGCCATGAGTGCGGCCATTTGTTCAAGTAAAATATAGAACCAGGGACTCAGTTCTACCCGTTAGTTGCATGCCTAGCACAATTTGGCCCTCTAAATATAGAATCGGAACTAAAGGTGAACACAGTTTGAGACAAAATTTTAAAACAAACCACTGAGCAGTTTGAGAATTTTCTAAACCAAGTCAATCCCAACCATTTTTTTCGGTTTGGTTCGGTTTAAAACTATGGTTTAACAAAGGAAAACTTAATACATATCAAATAAGTTAAATCATAAATATTAGCCTAAAATTTCACGTTAAAACATAAATTGTATCATTGAAAAAATTACAAATCAAAGTTATATAATTATAATCATTATAATGCAAAAACGTGTTATATATATTTTAAAATCTTTGCGATACTAATTGGCGTGCATGCAATTGTAATACATGATTCATTTTTCCTATAAAGATAAGAATATAGTACATGAATTCTTTGATTATAATTAAATGATATAAAACTAATAATAAAAAATGGATAAAAAGATAAAAAAAATAATAATACCTAGCTATTGTAACTTTTTGTGAGTCATCCAATACTTATACTTTATCCATATATTGACGAATTACTTAGGTTTCTTATCATCACGCAACCAATTTTAGGCAAATCACTGCCTAAACCTTATTTGCACTCAACAAATTCCTAAAGAAACCAAGAATTCGACCATTAATAAGAATTGTAGACCCAAAAATAATTGTGGATTTTTGAATAGTTAGCACATCCTTAGCAATTTGAAGGACAATCTTTTATTTATTTGAACTCAATTTCCACTAAAATAACATATCGAAATGTTCATTGGCCAAATTTTGAAAGCTATCATTTAAGTGATCTACCAAATCATTCTAGCAATTAACAGTAAAATTTAGAAACTAAGATAAAATATAAATAATTAATTAACTTAACCAGGAAATTAAGATGCAAATAAACAAAAACGCCGTCATCTAAAATTTTAGGAAGCCCAACAATAATTAGAACAAAACAATATAACTACCAATAAAAACATAGCAAATAATTACCAAAAAATAGATAAATTGACTTGAAAATTTAGGCAAAATTCGAGAAAATTGTTAGTAGAAGGAAATGAAATGTGTAAGTGTGAATTAAAATCTATATTTAATTGTTCACTTTATTGTAATGGAGGGTCAATAAATAAGGTTTAGCAGCAGTTGTTCAACACTTTACCCAACTTGAGGTTTCACATTCACAGTTGTGATAACTTATGAGTATTTGAATATGATTTAATTAATTAATTAAAATGTATAATTGTCTATTTAGGTATTGAATTTAATTGAATTATTTCTAATATGAATGTGTCTTTTCAACCTTATGCAAAGTTCATTGACCGATTAGATAATTAACCAATCTTTATGCTTTTTTAGTATTTTTCTTCCTTTTTCTATTTTTTTACTCCTACCCCACAATTTTATTCCTCTAGTTTCGTCAAACTTCGAAAGAAGAATAGCCTTTTATCCCGAAAATCATCAACAAGGTTATCTGTTGACCTCTCTAAGAAGATTAAATTAAAGGCAATAGAGGACAGTTCTATGGGCTGATTTAGTTTTGATCCTTCCATCTGAACACACCTGAATAAAAATCGAAAATCTATTAAATTCTTAACCGGAGACGCGTATGAATTTTAAAGTTGAATATTGTACCTACCATCAATCCTATGGTCCCCGCACAGAGAATTGTTGGGATGTCTCTAGACACTCCCGTAACACAAACCAAGAGAAAGGAAGACGCCCCCAAAAATGCTCTTCCCAGGCAAGCCCAACAACATGGGAATACAGAGCCACGACGCCCCAATCAAAATGACACAGAAAGGCATAGAGAAGGTCAAAGGCATAGACAGAGCCCCGAACAAACAATGGCCAGGAACCCATCAAAGAAATTGATACAATTATTGGAGGCCCCACATGTTGGAGGAGAATCTAGGAACTCACAAAGATATTACGCTAGAGAGGCAAGTGACCTTCCCATGACAAGCTTCATAGTTAACCAGTCCTCCATCAGAAAATTTCGTCGATCACGTTTACTCATGAAGATACAATAGGTGTACATTATCCACATTGTGACGCCTAATTAGTGAGGGCAATCGTGGCCTACAATGGCCTGAAAAGAATTTTAGTGGATAATGGGAGTTCATTCGACATCATTTTTGGGACCACTATTGACAAAATGAAAGTTGACCACGAATTGACCCTGATAAGATCTCCCTTTTACGGCTTTATAGGGGGATAACATCATTCTAAGGGGTAAAATCACTCTAGTAATAGAGATGGGGACCGCACCATTAACCACTTACCACTTTCTGGAATTCATGGTAGTTGATAACCGATCCACTTATCATGGAGTACTGGAAGGCCAGCTATGAAAGAGCTATGGGCTGTCACCTCCATTCATCATTTGTGCATGAAATTTCCAACTGAAAATGGTGTTGCCACGATTCGAGGTGACCAGCGAGGCGCTAGGGAGTGTTACTCAAACTCTTTGAAGAAAGTAGAAACGAGAACCGTCAACGTTGTTGTCACAAACCTAGACATGAACGACACCCATGAACAAGAGGAAGACGTCAAGATGACCGATGTCCCCTGAAGAAGGAGATATCCTTGGTACTACACGAGGCCCTGAAGAAGGGATGGGTACTGAAGAAACGGCTTGCTTGGAGAAACTGGACCCTCACATCATTGATTGCGAGCCTCAAACAGCACATATGGAAGAACTGAAAACCCTTCCGTAGACCCACATGATCCGTCCAAGCACTTACAGGTGGGAAGTAACCCATGAAGATGAAGGAGGAGTTGAAAAACTTCTTATTCAAAAATCTTAATGTCTTCGCCTAGAAACATGGCGGCATGATAGGCATTAATCCAAACATCAGCTGCCACCACTTGAACATAGATCCAAAAGTTACAGGCGCATAGGCAAAAGAGAGGAACCCTCAACCCATAAAGATATGAGGCACTAAAGGATGAGGTTAATAAACTGATCGATAGTGGGTTTATCTGGGAATTGGTGTATTCGAAGTGGGTCTCAAACCCAATATTGGACAAAAAGCATAATGGAAAATGGAGGGTTTTCATAGACTTTTCAAAACATGTCCCAAGGACAGCTTCCCACTTCCCAAAATAGACCAACCGTCGAACATGAACTTCTTAGCTTTATGGATGCGTACTCCGAATACAACCAAATCTCCATGTTCTCAACAGATGAAGAGCACACTTCCTTCATCACAGACAAAGGACTCTGTTGTTATAAGACCATGCTCTTCGGACTGAAAATGCCGGAGCTACCTATCAAAGGCTAGTCAACAAAATATTCGCCGACCTTATTGGAAAAACCATGGAGGTATATGTAGACGACATGCTGGTGAAGAGTTTGAGAGCAGGGGGATCATGTTGGATACCTTAATGAAACATTCCAGATTTTTAGAAGGTAACGGATGAAGATCAATCCTATGAAATGTGCCTTTGGGGTGTCCTCTGGAAAGTTCTTGGGTTGCATCGTTAACCAAAAAGGCATCGAAGAAAACCCTGAAAAGGTCAAAGCTTTAATTGAAATGAGGTCACCTCAAAAGCTAAAAGAGGTACAAAGTCTCACTGGACAAGTGGTAGCCTTGAATCACTTCACCTCCAAGGCAACAGACAAATGATTACCCTTCTTTAAGGTCATCAAAGGTGAAAACAAATTTCAGTGGACAGAGGAATGTGAAGTAGCCTTATAAGAGCTGAAGAAGCACTTGGAACAAGCTCTCCTCCTCTCCAAATATAAGGATTACAAGGCACTTCAGTTATATTTAGTAGTGACTTTCGAGGCCCTCAGCTCAGTTTTGATAAGAGAAGAGGATAACCACCAACTACCTGTTTACTATGTCATCAAAGCGCTCTTAGTAGCAGAGACTTGCTATCTAGACATTGAGAAGTTAGCTTTCTCCTTGGTGACAACGTCAAGAAAGTTGAAGACATACTTCCAGGCTTACGGTATACACATATTAACAAACTTTCCCCTCGAGCAAGTAGTACAGAAGCCTGACGCTTTAGGACGATTACTTAAGTGGGCTGTGGAACTTAGTGAGTTTGATATCATCTTTAAGCTAAGGGAAGCCATCAAAGGCTAAGCTTTGGAAGACTTTGTGACCGATTTACTCTTGTCCCAGAAATAAAAGAGGAAATGGAACCTGTCGAACCCCGAACTTGAAACCTTTCAGTTGATGGATCATCGGAAGAGATAGGGTCAAGAGCAAGGGTTATCTTGATCAGCCTAGAGGAACACAAGCTTACTTGTGCAGTGAGGAGAGCTGCGCACTTCGTCTTCCAAGGGAATGTATTATACAATCATTGGTTCTTGCTACCCCTGCTCAGATGCGTTGGAGGAGAGCAAGTAGATTACGTACTCCGAAAAATCCATGAGGAGGTATATGGGAACCACACTAGAAGGTGGTCCCTAGCACAAAAAGTACTTAGACAAGGATATTACTAACCTACCTTGAAAAATGATGCGCAACAATTTGTTAGAAAATGTGATAAGTGTCAACGCTTTGCTACTATCCAAAGGCAACCTTCTCAAGAGTTGAATGTTGTATCTAGCAAGCCCTTGGCTGTTTGCAAAATGGGGGATTGATCTTATAGGGCCTCTCCCTAAAGGGAGAGGAAACCCTAGCTTTGCAATTGTCGCCATTGATTACTTCACCAAATGGGTAGAAGCCGAACCACTTGCCAAAATTACTAAAGCCAACACTTCAAGTTTCTATGAAAGAACATCATCTGCAGGTTCGGAATTTTCCATTTAATTGTATCAGACAATGGTAGGCAGTTTGACAACAAGAAGGTCAGAAACATGTGTGAGGAATTAGGCATCAAGAAACATTTTTCCTTCCCACATCACCCCAAGCAAATGGGCAGGTCGAAGCTATCAATAAAACGATCAAGTACATACTGAAAAGAAAACTCGATGCCCCTAAAGGAGCATAGGTCGATGACATGCCTCAAGTACTTTGGGCTATCAGAACCACAAGTAGAACTGCCATAGGAGAGACCCCATTCTCTATGGCCTACGAGACCGAAGCTATGAGCTTTGTTGAAGTAGGTCTATTATTTCCTCGACGAATACATTTCAACGAAATAAATAACGATGAGATGAGAAGATGTGGACTCGACTTCCTTGAAGAAAGGAGGAACGACTCTCAAACCAGATTGGTCACCTATAAAAGAAAAATGACTAGATACTACAATTCAAAAGTAAAGAAGAAATCATTCCATCTGAATGAGCTGGTACTGCGAAGAGTATTTCCACCCTCTAAGGAACATGGCATAGAAACCCTTAGTCCCCAACTAGAAGGTTCCTTACCGCATCAGTGCAGAGGTTCGGCCAGGAACCGATAAGATTGAAAATATAGATGGAAAGACACATCCCCATCCATGTAATGTAGAACATTTGTGCAAGTATTACCAATGATGTAAAACATATTGTATGTGTAGTTTTAGAATTCACTAAAAATAGTTCTTGTTATATTAATCATGAGCTAAAATTCCCTTCAAAAAGGTCAAAAGCCTTGGAGGTGGTCCTGCAAGGACAAGCCATCCATACGCTAGGGAAAGTGAAAAGAAAAATCTTGCTAAAGGGTCCCAAAAGGACTGCATCTGTACTTGCGAAGTGTAAAACATACCTTTAACAAAGTTGTTAAGAGAGCCTCAACTTGGGCGAACTACTCAACCCCAGGCTTAGACATAAGGCAAACGAACTACCCATACCTGTGCAAATAATAAATAAGTTAGACTAAAAGTTTGAAGTACTAAAAAGCCTCAGCTCATACACATCAATGTACCTAAGTTCAGAAGTTTACTTTAGGACACGACCTTCAAACACTTGAGTTAAACTTTTAATATTTGAGTCACTATTGAAGTATAACTTGTGAAGGTATGATATCATAAGATCTCCCTTTTACGACTCTATAGGGGGATAACATCATTCTAAGGGGTAATATCACTCTAGTACTAGAGATGGTGACCGCACCATTAACCACTTACCACTTTCTGGAATTCATGGTAGTTGATAACCGATCCACTTATCATGGAGTGCTGGAAGGCCAGCTATGAAAGAGCTATGGACTGTCACCTCCATTCATCATTTGTGCATGAAACTTCCAACTGAAAATGGTGTTACCACGATTCGAGGTGACCAGCGAGGCGCTAGGGAGTGTTACTCAAACTCTTTGAAGAAAGTAGAAACAAGAACCGTCAACGTTGTTGTCACAAACCTCGACATGAACGACACCCATGAACAAGAGGAAGACGTCGAGATGACCGATGTCCCCTAAAGAATGAGATATCCTTGGTACTACACGAGGCCCTGAAGAAGGGATGGCTACTGAAGAAACGGCTTGCTTGGAGAAACTGGACCCTCACATCATTGATTGCGAGCCTCAAACAGCACATATGGAAGAACTGAAAACCCTTTCATAGACCCACATGATCCGTCCAAGCACTTACAGGTGGGAAGTAACCCATGAAGATGAAGGAGGAGTTGAAAAACTTCTTATTCAAAAATCTTAATGTCTTCGCCTAGAAACGTGGCGGCATGATAGGCATTAATATAAACATCAGCTGCCACCACTTGAACATAGATCCAAAAATTACAGGCGCATAGGCAAAAGAGAGGAACCCTCAACCCAGAAAGATATGAGATACTAAAGGATGAGGTTAAGAAACTGATCGATAGTGGGTTTATCTGGGAATCGGTGTATTCGAAGTGGGTCTCAAACCCAGTATTAGTCAAAAAGCATAATGGAAAATGGAGGGTTTTCATAGACTTTTCAAATTTAAACCAAGCATGTCCCAAGGACAGCTTCCCACTTCCCAAAATAGACCAGCTTGTGGATTCAACCGTCGAACATGAACTTCTTAGCTTTATGGATGCGTACTTCGAATACAACCAAATCTCCATGTTCTCAGTAGATGAAGAGCACACTTCCTTCATCACAGACAAAGGACTCTGTTGTTATAAGACCATGCTCTTCGGACTGAAAAATGCCGGAGCTACCTATCAAAGGCTAGTCAACAAAATTTTCGCCGACCTTATTGGAAAAACCATGGAGGTATATGTAGACGACATGCTGGTGAAGAGTTTGAGAGCAGGGGGATCATGTTGGATACCTTAATGAAACATTCCAGATTTTGAGAAGGTAACGGATGAAGATCAATCCTATGAAATGTGCCCTTGGGGTGTCCTCTGGAAAGTTCTTGGGTTGCGTCGTTAACCAAAAAGGCATCGAAGCAAACCCTGAAAAGGTCAAAGCTTTAATTGAAATGAGGTCACCTCAAAAGCCAAAAGAGGTACAAAGTCTCACTGGACAAGTGGTAGCCTTGAATCACTTCACCTCCAAGGCAACAGACAAATGCCTACCCTTCTTTAAGGTCATCAAAGGTGGAAACAAATTTCAGTGGACAGAGGAATGTGAAGTAGCCTTATAAGAGCTGAAGAAGCACTTGAGACAAGCTCTCCTCCTCTCCAAATATAAGGATTAGTAGCCTTATAAGAGCTGAAGAAGCACTTGAGACAAGCTCTCTTCCTCTCCAAATATAAGGATTACAAGGCACTTCAATTATATTTAGTAGTGACTTTCGAGGCCCTCAGCTCGGTTTTGATAAGAGAAGAGGATAACCACCAACTGCCTGTTTACTATGTCATAAAAGCGCTCTTAGCAGCAGAGACTTGCTATCTAGACATGGAGAAGTTACCTTTCTCCTTGGTGACAGCGTCAAGAAAGTTGAAGACATACTTCCAGGCTCACGGTATACACATATTAACAAACTTCCCTCTCGAGCAAGTAGTACAGAAACCTGACGCTTTAGGATGATTACTTAAGTGGGCTGTGGAACTTAGTGAGTTTGATATCATCTTTAAGCTAAGGGAAGCCATCAAAGGCTAAGCCTTGGAAGACTTTTTGACCGATTTACTCTTGTCCCAGAAATAAAAGAGGAAATGGAACATGTCGAACCCCGAACTTGGAACCTTTCAGTTGATGGATCATCGGAAGAGATAGGGTCAGGAGCAAGGGTTATCTTGATCAGCCTAAAGGAACACAAGCTTACTTGTGCAGTGAGGAGAGCTGCGCACTTCGTCTTCCAAGGGAATGTATTATACAATCGTAGGTTCTTGCTATCCTAGCTCAGATGCATTGGAGGAGAGCAAGCAGATTACGTACTCCAAAAAATCCATGAGGAGGTATGTGGGAACCACACTAGAAGGTGGTCCCTAGAACAAAAAGTACTTAGACAAGGATATTACTAACCTACCTTGAAAAATAATGCGCAACAATTTGTTAGAAAATGTGATATGTGTCAACGCTTTGCTACTATCCAAAGGCAACCTTCTTAAGAGTTGAATGTTGTATCTAGCCCATGGCTGTTTGCAAAATGGGGGATTGATCTTATAGGGCCTCTCCCTAAAGGGAGAGGAAACTCTAGCTTTGCAATTGTCGCCATTGATTACTTCACCAAATGAGTGGCCTTTCACCAAATGGGGAATTGACCTTATAGGTCCCCTACCCAAAGGGAGGGGAGGGGCGAACCATGCTATCCTTGCCATTGATTACTTCACCAAATGGGTAGAAGTCGAACCACTTGCCAAAATTACTAAGGCCAACACTTCAAGTTTCTATGAAAGAAAATCATCTGCAGGTTCGGAATTTCCCATTCAATTGTATCAGACAATGGTAGGCAGTTTGACAACAAGAAGGTCAGAAACATGTGTGAGGAATTAGGCATCAAGAAACATTTTTCCTTCCTACATTATCCCAAGCAAATGGGCAGGTCGAAGCTGTCAATAAAACGATCAAGTACATACTGAAAAGAAAACTCGATGCCTCTAAAGGAGCATGGGTCGATGACATGCCTCAAGTACTTTGGGCTATCAGAACCACAAATGGAACTGCCATAGGAGAGACCCCATTCTCTATGGCCTACGAGACCGAAGCTATGAGCTCTGTTGAAGTAGGTCTATTATCTCCTCGACGAATACATTTCAACGAAATAAATAACGACGAGATGAGAAGATGTGGACTCGACTTCCTTGAAGAAAGGAGGAACAACTCTCAAACCAGATTGGCCACCTATAAAAGAAAAATGACTAGATACTACAATTCAAAAGTAAAGAAGAAATCATTCCGTCTGAATGAGCTGGTACTGCGAAGAGTATTTCCACCCTCTAAGGAACATGGCACAGAAACCCTTGGTCCCCAACTAGAAGGGTCCTTACCGCATCAGTGCAGAGGTTCAGCCAGGAACCAATAAGATTGAAAATATAGATGGAAAGACACATCCCCATCCATGTAATGTAGAACATTTGCGCAAGTATTACCAATGATGTAAAACATATTGTATGTGTAGTTTTAGAATTCAATAAAAATAGTTCTTGTTATATTAATCATGAGCTAAAATTCCCTTCAAAAAGGTCAAAAGCCTTGGAAGTGGTCCTGCAAGGACAAGCCGTCCATACGCTGGGGAAAAGTGAAAAGAAAAATCTTGCTAAAGGGTCCCAAAAGAACTGCATCTGTACTTGCGAAGTGTAAAACATACCTTTAACAAAGTTGTTAAGAGAGCCTCAACTTGGGCGAACTACTCAACCCCAGGCTTAGACATAAGGCAAACGAACTACCCATACTTGTGCAAATAATAAATAAGTTAGACTAAAAGTTTGAAGTACTAAAAAGCCTCAACTCATACACATCAATGTACCTAAGTTCAGAAGTTTACTTTGGGACACGACCTTCAAACACATGAGTTAAAATTTTAATATTTGAGTCACTATTGATATAACTTGTGAAGGTATGATATCATTTAAATCTTACGAACATGTTTGACCTTAAAAATATAATTATCTGGCTCAACGAATTGCGAAGTGATTAGAGGGTCTTCAGTTGATTCATTATATGAAGTCTGAGGTGCTCATATCCTAAACCCAGTTATTAGGGTAGACCTCCCAATACTTGTAAAATATCTACAAGTTTGATTGTGCTATTGTTATACTTTGATGTTGGGTCAGACCTCCTAATACTTGTCAAATTTAAGTTTTGTTACGAAGTTCGTCACTGGATAGGTCTGACCTTATTATATGTTTCATGTTACTCAACTTCAAGGTTCATAAGATTCATATAATCAAGCTTTCGAAGTTGTTATACATCTGACGTTATTATTAAGTTGATGTTACTTTGAATTCAATTTGATGTCATCGATGAAGTCCAAGTGGTTTGAATTTATATTGGCAATCACATCAGAATTGAGCAGCAGCAGTAAGTGTAGAAAGTAAGTAAACACAAATAGTGAACAAAAGCAGAACTTCAATAAGCAGAAAGCATTTAAAATTGGAGGGCCGAAGCTATTACACTTGGACGAAAAACACAAAAAGATGCATTTAAAGTTCTAAGCCCTAGGGGGTGGGGGTTGAGGAACTACGAAGGGCACAATCGCATCAGAGGCCACTTTCTCAACAGCATCTTCATCAAGTTCGATTACTTGATTTCTTTCTGCTAGAGTTTGAGGCTCAGACTCCTCCGCTTCGTCCTTAAGTAACTCAGCTCTCAGCTTAGAAGTGTTGACGCCTTGAGTGTGTACCTCCCACCACTCAATCATCTTAGTATAAGCATACCTCCTCCAATACTTCCTAAAGCTTTTGTACGCTTTAGTCGGGTGTTAGTTGGCGAGGAACGTCTTTTCATCGTCTCTGTGGCCAGTTCAGCATCACTCTTAATGGTCTCTACTTCTTCCGTCAGCCAGCCACCTGGGAGGTCGGCTCCCCCACTTTCCCCTTCAAAACTGAGTTCTCTTTGTTAGCCTTTTCCAGGGCCTCAGCTACCAGCTTTTTATGGGCATTAGAGGTCTCCACTCGCTTTATTAGAGAGGCCACCTTGCTCTGAAATAGGTGGACCTCCTTCTTTAAATATTCAATTTCTGTCAAGGCAGAAGCGAGCTTCATCGACTCCTCATCAGACTTCTTTTTCAAGGTCTCCACCTCCGTCTTAGACTTGCTAGCATCTTCTTCAGCTTGGGAAGCCTTATTGGCCAACCCACGACTTTGCTTTGAAAGTTTTGAAAGCTAGCTTCAGCCTCTATGGCCATGCCTATCGACCTCCCCGTCTGTGCCACCATTGTGGCAAAGACATCGACGTCGTCGTTCTTCTCGATGTAGGATTTCCACTTCTCCGTCCAGTACTTATGAAATGTTGTTGTTACAATCTGAACCTTAGGAAGGAGAAGGGCTAAAGCCTCGAATGCGAGGTCATCGACTCGTGAGGCCACTGTAGATTTCGATTTAAAAGATAGAGATAGTGGAGTCACTTGAAGCTTTGGCCTTCTTGGTAGGGTCATGCCTCTAGGGCTCCACGGTATTGGCCTCTTTTGCCCTCAAAGGCTGCAACCATCGAGCTACCCAACAGCTTTTCTCCCATTGGGACCTCAAAGCGGGGAGAGGGACGTCCCTTGAGCCACCCATGTTGTGACTCTAAACCTTTTCTTAGGCTCTTCCTCCACAATTTTCTTCCCCCTATCTTTCATAGGGGGTCGTCCCTTCTCCTGAGAAGTAGCCTCCTTGTTGGTTCTATCTATTTTGTCCCTCACCTGCTTTCCTCCAGCAGATGAGGGTTTCAATCCCTTCTCTGAGGTAGACGTGGCGACGAGGATGGTGGCCATATCAGGAGTGAGGTGCCTTCTCTTCTCAAAGTTATATACAAACAAGAAATGAATAAGGTCAACAAGATTCTGCAAAGAAAAATAGAAGGAAAAATGACCAAGTGTAAGAATCTCTTACCTTTCCTTGCCATCAAGCCAAAATCTTCAAAAAAGTACTTTGACTGGATTACATGGCCGAAGTCGTGAACTTCAGATAATTTTTTGTAAACTTCAGAAAGAGTGTCCCAGTCGCACTAGGTGAACTCGAACCGCTCAACCGACCCTGTAAAACAAACACAAAAATGTAAGTATCAGACCTCGTCAGTTTAGAAAATCAAAGAAGAAAAAAATTCACTCATGAGCTTCAGAGTATGAGGTTGGACCTTTGACATGGGGGACAAGGTCACCCTCACACTTCGGCCACTTCCTCCTAACCTAGTACCAGGTCTGCTTTCAACCTTTTATGGAGAAGGCAAGCCCAGGATAATGGAGACAAGGACATAAAGAGTACCACCCCCTGAAATCCCTTTACCTAAGGACTTAGGCTGATATACTGTTCGAAAATCATGCAAAGGCATGTCCTCGTCTAGGGAAGCCTCCTTCCAAAGAAAGTAAGAGCCCACTAGTTGGGCCCATGCATTGGGGACAAGTTGGGTAGGGGCCATCCATAAGCCTAAGGACTGGCCGGAAGAAGGGGTGGATTGGAAGGCGGACTTAAATAGAAACTCACTAACGGCGACACAGCCCTGCCTAGGATAGCAGGCTTGCTTGTTAGGTGACGAGGATAAGAGCTCGATGTTGTAGGAGATCCTATGATTATCCTTAAGGTTTGCTAAGTAGGTCGGATATACAGAAGATGGAATTTTTAATGTTCCCTAGGATACCTCGTCTTCCCCATTACCACCCCCAGAAATGGAAGTACCTCGCCCAGCCTCAATGGCTCTGGCGAGGTCGGCAATGTTTATAACTGAAAAACCCAACTCACTCGCCAACTCACTAATATCTATGTTTCCCCCCAACAGATTTTTTAGAAGCCATTGACTTACAAGATTGCTAAAAATTTCTATAAAAATGAAGGATAAAAAAGAGATACTTACGAGTTTCTCAAAGATTATTGAGAAGGAAAGAACGTTGGGAATCATAGAAAAAACGAGAAGAAAGAAGAAAGAAATTAAAAAAACTTGACAAAGAAGAGCACTTAGAGGGATTTCGAGAAGAAAAACTTGAGAGTTCTTGGTAATACTTGAAGAATTTGGAAATTTGAAAAGAGAAATGCAAAAGATTCGCTCAAAAGTAAAGAAAATCCCTCAAAAATTCGTGCCTTTTAATTATAGGCAGACCCGCTCAACCCCAGCCGCTGGATCCAGATCCGGGTCATCCAGCCGTCCATTTGAAAGTTTAAATCTGAGCCACTCAGAACATACGACGCTTCGTCTTCTAAGGCCCAGATCAAGACGTCTGCTACACGTACTCTCATGCGTTTGGAATTCACAAGGTGCGTGGGAGACATCCGTCATTGCGCATTAAATACGGCGACGATTGCGTGTGTTGGAAGTTGTACCGCTTCAATTGCCTTTTCTTGGAAACATATAACGACATCAAATCATTGAGGCGCCATAATTAAGGATGCCTCGTTTTTTTCAAATTCGTTAAAATCAAAAACACCTTGTAACTGTCACTCTGAGCTCCTAAGAGTGTCTGTCCCCCTTCACTTCAACCGGTTCAGACAGTGCTCTGGACGTATATGAAGGCACTTTGGAAGACACAGCTTCGGAATCGCTTTGCTTCAGTAGACCCTCCTCGAAGTAAACCACTTCGGACATCACTTGCAGAGGTTCAACGCGAATCATGTATATTCCTGACTATGATAGCAGTGCAAAAAGCTATTCCCCCTGCAAAAAAGTTAATATTTCAATTTATTCAACATTCAAAGTCCATGCATTACATAAATAATCATGCCTAAACTTGGGGGACTATTGTTATGCCTCACCTCCGAGGCTCAAAGTAAAGTTGCCACATGGAAAGCTACGTGGGAAGGAAGGCAACAAGAAAGTTAAATGAAGGTTTACAAGGTCAAATTATGACAAAGTCAAACAAAACCGAAGTCTTTACACCAAAATCTGAAGTCCATATTGAACCACTACCTCAAGGACGAAGCACTACAACTTATGCTGAGGATCTATGAAACTCTTTGATGCTCTCAAACCATCCGAAGTCCTTGGAGCTTAAGCTGTCCCATGCAACAGATTCGGAGATCTCTTTGAAGTGATAATGTAACATCTGTAATAAAATTTGTCAATATTGCAGCATATTGTATAGAACGACTTATCCTTTTTCAATACATTAAATGCCTGTTTGGTACAGATTTTTCAATTCTACAGTAAATCAATTCTCATTTTCAACCACACATTCTTCAATAAAATAATATTTTTCATCACATCAATAATTATTTCTTCTTTTTCAACCACACATTTCTCATCATATCACTATTCAAAATCAAGCCACTCAGAACATACGACGCTTCATCTTCTAAGGCCCAGATCAAGACGTCTGCTACACGTACTCTCATGCGTTTGGAATTCACAAGGTGCGTGGGAGACATCCGTCATTGCGCTTTAAATACGACGACGATTGCATGTGTTGGAAGTTGTACCGCTTCAATTGCCTTTTCTTGGAAACATATAACGACATCAAATCATTGAGGCGCCATAATTAAGGATGCCTCGTGTTTTTCAAATTCGTTAAAATCAAAAACACCTTGTAACTGTCACTCTGAGGTCCTAAGAGCGTCTAACCCCCTTCACTTCAATCGGTTCAGACAGTGCTCCGGACGTATATGAAGGCACTTTGGAAGACACAGCTTCGGAATCGCTTTGCTTCAGTAGACCCTCCTTGAAGTAAACCACTTCGGACATCACTTGCAGAGGTTCAACGCGAATCATGTATATTCCTGACTATGATGGCAGTGCAAAAAGCCATTCCCCCTGCAAAAAAATTAATATTTTAATTTATTCAACATTCAAAGTACATGCATTACATAAATAATCATGTCTAGACTTGGGGGACTATTGTTATGCCTCACCTCCGAGGCTCAAAGTAAAGTTGCCACGTGGAAAGCTACGTGGGAAGGAAGGCAACAAGAAAGTTAAATGAAGGTTTACAAGGTCAAATTATGACAAAGTCAAACAAGACCGAAGTCTTTACACCAAAATCTGAAGTCCATATTGAACCACTACCTCAAGGACGAAGCACTGCAACTTATGCTAAGGATCTATGAAACTCTCTGATGCTCTCAAACCATACGAAGTCCTTGGAGCTGAAGCTGTCCCATGCAACAGATTTGGAGATCTCTTAGAAGTGATAATGTAACATCTGTAATAAAATTTGTCAATATTGCAGCATATTGTATAGAACGACTTATCCTTTTTCAATACATTAAAGGCCTGTTTGGTACAAATTTTTCAATTCTACAGTAAATCAATTCTCATTTTCAACCACACATTCTTCAATAAAATAATATGTTCCATCACATCAATAATTTCTTCTTCTTTTTTAACCATACATTTCCCATCATATCACTATTAATAATCAATTCTTCCTCCAAAAAATCCATACCAAACAAGCTCTAATTGTATGAGTAGACAATGATGTGAAACTCCGATTCAGGAGATGAGGCCACGTGGTTCTGATCTAACGATCACCACGTCGGCCAAGACAGTATAAATAGGTTCGCTTTGTAAGAAATTGGGGTTGGATTTTTGGCAATCATATACAAAAAAGTATACACTTGAAACTCTTAAGAAGTCCATACAAACAGTTAGTAGAATACTCATTGATCATCTTTACAAGTTCGTTGAACACAAATTTCAATAGGCAATACAATGACTTCAACGCTCATTTTTATCTATCCTTCCCTATATCCTCGTTGATTGTGACATTGTGTATCGTAGGTTTACATCTGACGATCGTTGTTAGTGCGATTACCTTCGCTTTATACTGTCGGAGTTTGAACATTTTCGTCTCTCGCGGCAAAGTGCCTCCCGCGTCCATCTCCGTCTATTTACCGCGTTATTCCGATAAGAATACGTCGGAACAGTACTTGACTTGACAAGAGTGAGTCCGACATCTGTTGAATTCATTTTTTGAGGTCAACATTGTGCATATTGTTTGAAAACAAGAGAGGAAAGATTTGTGAAGCAAATGGTGCAATAAAAGTATATATCTATAGAGAGAACCTCTTTCTTTCTTCCCTTTTTTTTTTTTTTTTATTGTTTTTGTTTTTGTTTTTGTTATATTGGGGAAGAAATTGGAGCGGGGTGAGGGTGGAAATAAAATTTTAAAGATCTAGGATTGTATGTAGCGCATATAAAAAATTTTGAATTTGATTTGTAAAATAATAAAAAGTTAGTGTATTGAAATTACAATTATTCCTTTTTAATTTTGACTTTTTTTTTTTATTGTTTTTAACAGTAAATCTAATAGATTTTGAAGGCGGGTGGACTATTCACACAAAAAGTTTCAAATAGAAAGGTTTTATGCGATTTCCAATAAGGGTACATTGTACATGAAAACATTTCTAGAGGATTTTCTGTTCTTAAGCCTATGAAGAAATAATGGTGACTATTTATAAAATGCTAAGCACAACCCAGTTTGGTTCTGTTAAAAATCATACTTTTAGTAAATTTTAATAAAAATTGATAAAATATAATCCCAACCACTACCTACTAGTGCACTACTTCATATCTCATTCCATACATGTTTAGAATGACTTTTAATGTCAAAATAAACTTTTGAAACTCAAAAGCTGTTTTTCGACCTGTTTACTAATTTTATGTAAGTTATTCTTTTAGTTAGAAAAGTTTTTAGAGAAAGCAGATCCAGTATGACTTGCTCTAAAAGTACTGCCCAGAATAGAATCCAAACAAAAATTAATGCAACTTCATCCAAAAACCCATACTATTCACCTATTCAACAATAACTAGACTTACTTTAAACCATAATTCAAAATTAGATGACAAGATTTAAGTACTCAAACGCACAGAAGAGGAAGGGATTACGCAAAGGTAAGTTGAAGCCAAAAGTTTATGCACACTTTAACGAGTCGGGACAACTCCGCGAGGGGCATGTTCTATCATAGGTTTACTTTAATTTTATTTTTTTAAAAGTAAGTATATCTTTCTTATCTCCAATAAAGTATTTACAAGCAGAATCGAATATCCAATGGTTGTGATCAAATCAGAAAGTGATATAGCATAAAAATACATTTCTATTGAGAAGGAATAAGATTACTACATGGCCACAAGCCTAAAAGTACGGTAACCAAGAATGCTGCAGGATTGTACAATAACTTGCTTTGCTTTCAACTAGAAAATTGCAATCAGACAAAATCAATCATAAAAAACTTGAGTGTGTTCATACAAAGACCAGAAAACATAGAAAATTGCTTGAATTTAAGGATGTACTATGTTGCAGTAGATTCTGCTTGCTTCTCCTTAGGGGCTGAGAGGCTTTCGAGCTTGAGATCCCCGACACCTCTAGGAGGACCAATGCTACAACGAGCCGTGTTATGTAACACGATGGCATCCACAACAAAATGTGGATGTTTCCCAGATTGCTAATAACCAATTGGGGTTGGCGTTGGGGTGGGGTGACACTCTGAAGCAACTGCAACTGACACCCGAAGATAATTTTAGTAGAGTATCTCATTGCATAAGACTAAACAAAACCAAATTGATTTGTCGGTTCAGGTGCATTAAGCTCCACCCTCGGGGATGGGGATGCAACTAAGAAGACATTAGATAGCTGTTTTTCTTCAGTTTCTACATGAATCAGTTCACATATTCCAAATTATTACCCCTTTTGAGACTGGTCCCTCCTCTAACCATTACAAAAAGAAAACCAACAAGAGCCATCCGTTTGTATTATAGCAATTCAATATGTGAGGAGAAGCATTTCCCAAATCTTTCAGTTAAATACTTTGAATCACAAGAATCCAATGAGCATTAGGCATCAAAATTAGATCGCGTTCAATAAGCAAAAGCCCAATCAAGAAAGCAGCGTTATATACACTTAAATGTACTTACTTTTGCAAGAGAACAAGAGAATGACTCCAGTTGTCCGTCCGCTCCTCGATAGAAGTGGAAATAAGGAAGTACCTTGACATTCAAACTCTTACACATAGGCTTGTTTTCATCAAAATTGACTTTTAGGAACAAAATATCTGGGTGTTCCTCAGCAGTTCTGCAAAGCTGATAATCAAAAACACTATTAACTCACTTATTTTCTTGAGGGCTGGACATCACATGAAAAAACTACAGTCCAGAAAATTGTATTTCACTACTATTAAGAAAAGAGACAATGTTAATATCTTGTTCATTCCAAAACTGAGGTGTAATTAATTTCTTTCGAAATCTCAGTGTCATCAAGAACAATACATTATGCTTCATTTATGGCAATTAAACTGTTTTGCAACTGTTCTCTCCTCCATGCATCTCTCTAAAATGCAGTTTCCAAGTACATTTAATTATGCAGCCCCTTCGTAGATAATGTGTCCACAAGATCGGCCATTTTTTATTCACAGGATAACAGTAAGATCTACTGAATTAGATTCATAATGACGTAGTTATACCCATTCAACATGCAAAATACATGATATTTGATTAGAACAGAACATTTATCACCCTTTGAACAGGTTAAGATAACCAAATCAAACACATCTTGGATATTGGAGATTAGCTTAACATTATACGTGCAACATCTATATATCCTCTCGCAAATAAGCAAAAAAATAAATAGCATGACATCTGTTAATAGCTAGTTCTGAAACAAGGTATGAAGCCCAACCAGAAGATTCAGAAAAAACTTTAAACCCAGAATCTCTGTTGTAAAAATCTATGGCTCTAGTTTGGAAAATATTCCTTCCCTTAAATTTTAAGACTTGAACCGCAGAGAGTTTGAATTAGAAACTTCTACCATGATCACTTAAACCTTGAAGCCAAGACACTCTAGAAGAGGTTCATTTATAATCTTTTACAAGGTAAAAGTTGAAGTTTTCATGAGGGTACATATTTCTGATCTATAAAAGGCCACGTAATGAAGCTACTAGTCATACATAACTGTAAATCGCTGACTGCAGATGTTGACCTATGTTTCTCAGTACTGATCAATTAACTCCAGCAGCGTACTTTATTATCAGAGTAATGATACTGCTAATTAGAATTGAAAAATTAACTAGTAACAAATATTACCTTGGGAAATAGTGCTCGACACGAAGCGCACCATGTTCCATAGTACTCGACAATAACTAGTCTGTCCCCAGCCTCACTCAAGGCATTTAAGAATTCTTGTGTTGAGTGAATGTCAATCATATTGGGGCTTGCATTCCTTTCCCACCACTTAGGCTGCTCAGTTTCAGTAACAGTTGCATGTACCTAAATAAAGCACCGGTAAAGAGATAATTAACTTTAAAAAGATGAAATCGTTATGCAAAATACAAAAACTTGTATGAACATAGAAAAGTATGCTGGAAGAGACAAAGTTTTTGATAAAATAATTAATCAAATCAGGTGAAAGAAAATCACAAAATGGATAGCTTCCTAACCCTAATTGCAAAAACATAGGATGGACAATGAGAGAAACATCAAAGTTAATCACAGGAAAACTGGCAATAGGCCCTTTAATTTTTTTTCAATTCCAGAATATCCAAAGGATATTATCCTAATCCAGAAAGTCCTGACGAAGATCAACGACCACCACATAACTTGTTATTTGTTGACTAAAACAGCCTGAATATGCCCTGTTTCTCCATGAATAATTGTAAAGCAGATGGGAAATTTATAACTTGCTGCAAATTCATTTAACATAACTAACATAAAGTAGAAGACCCACAAATCTGATAATGGAAGCTGACTGCATCATCAGTCTATCATTGAGAGATTACGAGGACGAGAAAAGGGGAACACTGAATTTATCATGTTTACAAGAGTAAATTACTATTTCTTTTACGGCTTTAGTGGCAATGTGAAGCTTTGAAGCCAAGAATAATGAAAAACAAAATCTACAAAACTCCAGTGGCACATTTTTTATATGTCGATAGATGCAGATAATGGGGACAGTCTAGATCTTTAAGCTACGTTTCATCAAATTGTAACATGTCTTCATGGGTTGGGGAACCTTAGCTGCAAAAGGGAATGGGATAGAAAAAGAAACAAGATGATGAGGGGGCTACCGTGGGACAATCACAAAATTTTATTCCATTGTAGTGAAAGTACTAGATGGTTAGGCCATTACGAGTCAAATTATCCAGTAGGACATTCAGATAGCAAAACATGCTAGACCTTCAGGATAAAAATTTATTGAAGGTTTTCAGGTAATTTTCTCTGGATTTATAATCAAGTAAAGGCACAACTGAATCTAAAAATTTTCTTGATTTCATCTACATTCTACACATTTAAGAAACTATCGTTGTTTCTTCATAGTAAGCCCCAAGCTCATATGAAGGAGAAGGAGTATGTTGTCAAATAATGACCCATACAATTATAAGAAAGAAAACGAAGGAAGAAATGAGGAAAAAAGGAGATGAAACGAGATATGTCAAAGCAAATTTCCTTAAAACAGATTTCACTCCCTTTACTGGTTCCAACAAGATTTATTGGATATCAATATCCTAAGATATAATGTTTCTTCCAAAGTCATTATTCCATTATACAAACCTTATTGGTCGAACCAATGTATTGAGAGCACTCATTTCGAACAGAATAAAACATGAACTTTAAATTCTCGAACAAAATTCCATTTCTAAAAAATAATTCTGACTGGATTTTGGAGAGAAGAGATTTAGAAATCAATTTAATTTTGTAATTGATTTGGTGTAAGAATTATGGAATTAGGGGTCCCTTTATATAGAATCCTAAGCACCTCTTATGAATGGGTACATCATTTGGTCCAAATCAATCTGAGCCCTTTTATCACCACTTCAAATTATGCTTTCCAGATTGCACTCCTTCAAGATGGTCCATAACTCTTCAATGTATACCACTATATTGGAACTGACACATCCAGTCATCATACCTTTTTCTATGCAGACACCACGCCCAATTACTATACCTACAATCGTCACTGCCACGAGAGCGTCAACTCACAGCCACCTGCCACTATGTCATCGAACCATGGTTCCTTTACTGGAAACTTTAAGGCTCCTCATGACGATGCGTACGTACGAAGTGCATCTCTAAAGCGCATACTATGCCCTTTGCGACATATGCGAATGGTGTTACCACCTTAGTGGCAGCTAGCTTTAGCTAGCCTAAGGCACTAGTGGTTAGTAGTTTTAAATTACTATAATACAGGTGTAACACTACATAAACAAGTTGCAAAACTCGTAAGTTTTCAATGTTGGATTCAATTCGACTCTTATATGCTTATAATATTATAATGGGCTTTAACATGGACTTTTCCAATTCACCCAATTAATGGTAATAGCCCATTACATTAAATATTTCGAATTTAGGTCTATTTGAGTTTCATTTTTGCTGTAAAATACATTTTAGAATAGTAAATTGATGGAGAATGCATGGTTAAAAATGAAAAAAAAGTTTTTGGATTACGTATAATATTATTTTATTGAAAAATATGTGGCTGAAAGAAAAGAGCAATATATTTTGAAAAAAATTGGGAGCAAACAAGGGCTTAATGTTTCAACCCAACTAATTCCAACATAATAAAGTTTAGCACAAAACTCTCAAATTATGATGTGAATCCTTCGTGGATTTTGTTAAATACATCAAATTCTGAGCCAAGGCATACCCAACAAGCGATAGAAGTAATCCACCTAAATTTATTGAGAAGCACAAGTTCCCCAACTCTAATGGACGAAGGATATCAGTCTAAGACAATAGAATTGGGGTAGAAACTTGGAATCTAGATGCGCTTAACGAAAATACTTAGATCCAGTAGATGCGAAGATCAAGAAAGAAGGCATCATACCTTACATCCACGAGGTGAACTAAGTAGGAGAGAAATGATTAGGGAACATGAGATATAAGCTTAACTATATCAGTAAGGAAAAGAGTGTACATGGAGTAGCAATAATTATTGAATCGGTTCTACAACATTAGCTAATAGAAATTGAACTGGTTCAGGATATGATCATACTATTAAGACTTGTGTTAGCACAAGAAGTGTATATGCACCGAAAATAGGGCTAGCTACGGCAAAATTTTAGGAAGACAGAGATAGGTCGAATAAGGTTGCTGAAGATATGAAAAAAATAATCTCAATTAAATATTTCGAATTTAGGTCTGTTTGAGTTTCATTTTTGCTGTAAAATACATTTTGGAATAGTAGATTGATAGAGAATGTATGGTTAAAAATGAAAAAAAAGTTTTTGGATTACGTATAATATTATTTTATTGAAAAATATGTGGTTGAAAGAAAAGAGAAATATATTTTGAAAAAAATTGGGAGCAAACAAGGGCTTAATGTTTCAACCCAACTAATTCCAACATATTAAAGTTTAGCACAAAACTCTCAAATTATGATGTGAATCCTTCGTAGATTTTGTTAAATACATCAAATTCTGAGCCAAGGCATACCCCACAAGCGACACAAGTAATCCACCTAATTTATTGAAAAGCATAAGTTCCCTAACTCTAATGGACGAAGGATATCAGTCTAAGACAATAGAATTGGGGTAGAAACTTGGAATCTAGATGCGCTTCACGAAAATACTTAGATCCAGTAGATGCGAAGATCAAGAAAGAAGGCATCATACCTTACATCCACGAGGTGAACTAAGTAGGAGAGAAATGATTAGCGAACATGAGATATAAGCTTAACTATATCAGTAAGGAAAAGGGTGTACATGGAGTAGCAATAATTATTGAATCGGTTCTACAACATTAGCTAATAGAAATTGAACTGGTTCGGGATATGATCATACTATTAAGACTTATGTTAGCACAAGAAGTGTGTATGCACCGAAAATAGGGCTAGCTACGGCAAAATTTTAGGAAGACAGAGATAGGTCGAATAAGGTTGTTGAAGATATAAAAAAAAAAATCTCTATGATATTTTTCCAATAGTGTGTGATTATTTTCTTTAATAGTTGATTGTATAATCATTATGCAATCTTTCATTTTAGAGTTATTTATATCCCTATAAATAGGGTCTTTTACTTTGTAATAAAAACAAGTTTATT
>CAIGRF010187621.1:8066-24096 GCA_903798235.1 Fraxinus ornus
CACATAGGTTGCAAACACAACCTTGAACCACTTAATAAACTTCAAGTTTGGAAATGGGTTTGGGCTCCAAGGGGTACCAATAGTCTTTGAAAGAGGGGAGTTTTAGACAATGTCTAGACTAATCCAAGGCCGTGCGCGCGCCGTCGCCGCCGTCCGACCAGCAGGCTTGGCACGAGCATGAGCTCGGACATGGGCCTGGGTCATATTAGTTTTTTGGATAAAATTTATTTAAATTCTTATCTGAATTTAATTAATTCACTTTCTTTGACTTAACCCTCCCATCAATTTCCTTAAGTGGGCGTGAGTGGTCAGTGGAGAGTTGTATGGAAACTGCTCAACCATCAACAATCTCCTTTATTTTAATGGTTCTCAGACTTTCATTTCATACACAGAAAAATCACGAATTCATCCTGCATACATATTTTCCTTTCTACATTAGTCTACATAGAGTACTTCCCGGTTCTAGTTCGTTGTCTTGCAGTCGAAGTGCTGTTTCTGCAAGTTTTTGATCGTTGTATCTTGGGAGACGCTTTATCACACACTGTAAGCACTGTGTGGCGGGGTAAAAACGTCTTAAGAACAGATAGCCTAGTTCTCGTCTCGATTATTCTTATTCCGATTTCTGGATTTGTTTATGCATTTTTGTTCATACTATTTTGCTCGTCAAATTTGCAATCTGTTTTAGCAAAGTCTTTTTAAAACGTTTTCAATCTGCAACCTGTTTTGGAAATTTTATTCATAGTAACAAATCAGTTCTAACATAATTTCCTCTTCAAATTATTGTTCAGCATAAGAAAACCCGGGTTATGTTCCCCAATCCATTGTAAATCCTTCATCCAGGCACAATGCTGGGTTGAACTATCTTTCAAAGCCAAGGATCGAATTGACCTGCCAATATTGTGAGCCATTCCGCGTCAATTGGGATTAATCTCCTAAATTGATGCTTGAATCTCGATATTGTGAATTCTATAGGTTTGAAATGGTATGAGCCAATAAAACATGAATGCGGGCATATGTTGAGAAAATTGCAGTGGAAGTCACCAAGCTTTAAATTATGGAATTCGACTTCCTCCTCTGCCCCAGTTTCAGCCTATTTCCCCGAACGGTTTGTGCTAATTTCGAATTATTAGAAATGAGTTGGTGTGAATGATATTGATGCCCGGGGGAGGAACATAATTCGGGACTTGGCTAGTTGAATTTCTGATCTAGATGATGAACATGTCCAACATTTATACACATATCATCCCATGTCGTGCAAGACTCGCTCTTTTCATATTTAAAAAAAGGGTAATAATTGTAATTCTATAATAATAATTGTGTGATCAACAAGATAATTGAGTTATATATTATTTCGTATAAAAGAAATCAAGCACTTTAATATTTTGCTAAGTTTTCGTGTCACTTAACCATTATTGTTTGACATTTATTTCTATTTAATTCATTTACCATATCGAGTAGTGCAATTAAATTAAATCTCCGGGCACCATCAACCATCTAATAACTAATTGTATTTTTACCTAGCCAAATATGAATTTGGGGATGTTTGATTCTTATTTTTTCCAAAATACATTTTTCTTCATGTTCTTTTCAATCACACATTCTTCGTTAAAATAATATTACACACAAATCAAGAATTTTTTTTTAACCACACATTCTCTATCAATCTACTATTTTAAAAAATAATGGGGCTCAAACACCACATGTGTGTTTATTTTCTACTGAATTTTCACATAATAACATGCAAAGAAAGATTCAAAGTATATTTTAAAAGATAGAAAGTTGCAACTATTTTTCAACCTCAAAATTCTCATTCAAAATCTTGACCGATAGTTTAGTCTCAAAACATGCATCTCTCTCATTGTCTTCAATCAAAAACAGATCAAATCGAAACACGGATGACATCACCTATTATCCACCGATTTCTTCTCCAAATCTGATCTCATCAAAATCACACACACATACATACATGCACACTCACACATACACATACACAGAGAGAAGGAACTATCAAGATGGATGCATTTGATGAGGGCTACGCAGGAACACATGACGGCGAGGAGATCCAACCAAATGCAAGTCCCTATGACGACAATTCCTACATGGGCCACGACCCTTCTCAGCGCTATGATTTTGAGGAAACTGGCCATGATGGATCTCCACCGCCTCCGCTGCAACCAGCCCCTATGGCTATGGATGAATTTTCTGGGGATCCCATGAAAAGCACTAACAATAACATGCAGTCATCGGAAGGATATGGCTTCGGTGGTTCCGTGAATCTAGAGTACTCTCCCTCGCCTTTGGATGCGAATGGCATTGGTGAGCCGTATGATACTGTAGCTGAAACTGAAGGACTTGTCACAGATCCCTCTCCTGATGGGCCATTGCTTCCTGACCCCAGTGAGATGCGCGAGGAAGGAGATGCCTTTCGTCAATGGCGCCGGTAAGCATTTAGATATTTGTTATGTGTAATCGACAATGTGTATTTTCTTTTTCTTGGATGAATTTGAATGGAAATTGATTTGGTTTGGATCACAAAATGGACTGATTATCACTAAACGGTGTTTGATATGTCTGATTTTATGATGACATTTTATCTTGGCACTTCTTTCATTTTTGTTGTAGTCAAAATGCCATTTATCTTGAGGAGAAAGAGAAGAAAGAGAGAGAGATGAGGAATCAGATTATAGCTGAAGCTGAGGAGTACAAGCAGAAGTTCCATGAAAAAAGAAAAGAGAATTGTGAGACTAACAAGGCTCAGAATAGGGAAAGAGAGAGAGTAAAATCGAACATCCAACTTCATTTTCTCTATTTAATGTTTAAACTAACTTTTATTAACTGTATATTTGTTTTTGTGAAGCTTTACCTTAAAAACCAAAATAAGTTCCACAAGGAAGCTGACCAACAATATTGGAAAGCAATAGCGGAGATCATTCCTCGTGAAGTTCCCAATTTTGAGAGGAGAAGAGGGAAAAAAGAAGAGGAAAAGAAACCTTCTGTTTTGTTTATTCAGGGGCCAAAGCCAGGGAAACCCACTGATCTCACGAGAATGCGTCAAATGCTTCTGAAGTTGAAGCAGACACCTCCACCTCATATGTTACCACCCCCACCCGAACCTCAGAAAGACGGCAAAGATGCAAAGGACGGGAAGGAACCGAAGGATGGGAAGGATGAGAAGGTTGGAATGCCAAAAGGACTAAACGAAGGGAAGGGTGTGAAGGATGGAACAGATGCTACTCTCAAAGATTCTTTGGCTGCCACTGGAGACAAGCCCGTTTCACCTTCTAAAGATGCAACAAAAAGTGGTACTCCTAAATCGCCCACACCAGATGCAACTTCTGTTACTGGAGACAATAAAGAAGCCAAGACGGAGGCTGCCTCGACCACTTGATGAGTACCTGATCTTCGTCTATTTCATTCATTTATTTGTTTTCTCTATCCTTAATTTTATCTTACGACAAGACAAAAGGAATAAAAGAAGCTCTCTTTGATGCCTATCCTCTGCTGTACTGAGCTCTGTTCTAACTTGCCTATTACATTACACTTATTTTTGGTTCTTATACCTTTTACACAGTATGTAAATTAAGAATTTACCGCGAAAAAAGTTATGGGTTTCATTTCCCAGGGTCAGGCCGGGTTTGTCCTAGACAATGCTATCCAACCTTAAAGTTTCCACTCAGCCAGACAACCTTTATATTCTGGAAAGAAATGATATCACAACACTAAACCCTAAAACCTTTCAAAAAAGCAATTGGTTTTGTCAATCACACATTCCTTCTCATAATCATTTCCTATCTTGAATTTGGCATATACATAATAGACAGCTATTTACATTATAGAAAGAAATCCAACCTTTTTTACATTCAATTAAACAACTAATAGATTCCAAATAAACACATCAGTCCTCAGCAAATGATTCGACAAAAGGAAAATAACTTAAATTTGCAAACAATCCACAAATTAAAACATAATATATTAATTGAGAATATCACATAACCACACAGGCAGCAGGATTTTCATCGCTAAAAGCAGTGGTGTAACGAACTTCAGTCGAGCTTGCCCGTGCAAGTTGCGAGATTTGAGCGTCCTCGGTATAGCGCACGTACCCAGCCGGGGCCTTCTTATCGTAGACGCCAGGTGCATAAGGATGTTCGACCACATCATACGGCACATAGGGCCAAAGCTCGGCCTTCTTCCCGGTCCGATGAATCACTCGAGCCACCACTTTTTCAGGCTCGACATAACCAACCACTGTAAGCTTGTTTTGCTTAGGTTCAATCTCCACTGAGCTAACCCCTTTCATACCTTCAACTGCCCTTCGCACCTTCCTCTCACACCCTTCACAATCTATTTTCACTTTTATCTCCACTGTCTGCAGCCCATCATAAATATTTAAAAAACAAGAAAATTAATTACTTTCGAGCTGCAGTGACAAACAAACAAATACAGCTTAAAAGTTACTTATTTGGCCAGCTTTTAAGCTGGTCCGGGTCGCGTCTTGTGTATATACACACATTATAGAGAGAGAAAGAGAACATACCTGCAATTGTTTGCGTTTCTTGAGCTTGGAACCTCCAGAGGAGCGATCAAACACGTTGGAGAGATGATCCAAAACACCCATTTCTTCTTTTTTCCTCACTAATAATTAATTTATCTACTGCTGTAGAGGTTGTAAAGAATGATTTGGCTCGGATGGATGGATTCTTGGTAGGAGTGAAGAGTGGGAAGAGGACTGTTCTTTTTCTTCACTCATAACAACTGAAAATGATAGATGAATACACGTGGCTTTCAATTATTGGAAGTTTCGCTTTGATATTTTGTTCTGAATGAATGATTAATGCTATTGAGGTGATTATAACCTGTACCAGATAGATTAAATTAAATAATTCATTTAATTTATCATTTAATATCACACAAATATCATCATCAAGATTGATTTTTAACACGTGCTGAATATCATTACTCGTCGGATCCCAGTTGAATATCTTGTAAGTAGACATGCCATGATGGGATGGGATCCACTCTCTTTAGTATTTATGTTAAATTACAATTTGGGTCCTCAACCTTTACATTTTGTTGCACTTTTATCCCTATTAAATTTTTTTATCAAATGTATTATCCCAACTATATAGCTTTATAAAACAAATGATATATTTGGAAATTTGTGTACGAGTATTATATTTTAGAGCGTCCTATTTAAAACATGTCATAAATTGTTTTGAAAAAAAAAAATTTGTCTAAAAATCTAAGAATTTTATAGACTAAGTGCTTGTCTGGCAACAATTTTTCTCCAAATTAAAAGCAATTTTTGGACCGTTGTTGAGCTGAAGTGTGAGAGAAAGGTCAACAATTGCGGCTAGCAACGATAAAAAAAAAACGGATTAAAAATTGGGAAAAATGCAGAAACAGACACAGCCTAAATATTTTAAGAAGTTACATTAATAAGTATGTTACATGAAGATTACATTTTTTTTTTTTACAAAATTATTAAATACATCTCCAAAGTTCATCCATTAAATTACAAAATTATGAAGGAAAAATTCGGGATTATGTCGAAAAATTTAAATAAATAAATGTAACGACCATGAAATGCAAGATTTGTATTTGATGCATTGCCAATTATGGGAAAATGTGATATTCAAAGATTTATGTAAAAAACTTGTGTGAAATAATCAGAACAATTAATTAAAATATAATAACGATTATGTAGCAGATTTTTCGTTCACATCTTGACCTTTCCTAACTTGTCCGAGTAATAAGTATTTTTAACAAATCATGCAGTTTCTTATATATTTGATTATAAGTGAAAGAAATAATTTAAAGAGTTAGAGAGAGAGGGATAGAGATGGAGATTGAAAGCCATTCTCACTCTACTGGTAAACCCAAGAAACCTGCAGGTGGATGGAGAGCCATAAAGTACATTCTTGGTAAATCCAATGCTATATAACTCAACTCATGCATCAACCCAGAGAAGACAAAAACTACGAGTCTCGAACTAAATTGTTTGTGTTTTTTTGTTTTCAGGAAATGAATCGTTTGAGAAACTGGCGTCGATGAGCTTGGTGGCAAACATCACAGTGTATCTGCGTACGAAATACAACTTGAATGGCATACTTCTTGTTAATGTGGTTACGATATGGTCTGGTAGTTCTAATCTCTCGTCAATAGCCGGTGCCATAATCTCCGATGTGTGTCTCGGAAGATTTCTCACTCTCCTCATTGGCACCATTTGCTCGCTTTTGGTAACATCATTTAGCATATTTGGGAGTTACTTATAATCGATTTAAAGTATAAATAAATAGAAATGAGTGATTAATACATGAGTAGTACTCGTGAATCCCATGAAATATGTAGATAAAAAATAATTTTCGCTAATCATAAACACATTTAATTTCTTTATCTTTTAGATGAATTAGATTCTCTCTCTTTCATATTTATATTGATCACATACCACCAATGGATCTATAAATCCATATATCTAGATTTACGTATGATTTACATAGCATATATAGTGTATGTTTGGTATGTAATATTGTGACCGGAATATAATGAACAAGAGTTTAGCTTCTATTTTTTTTTTTTTTTTTAATCCATAGTAGTGTAGTGCTACCCAATCTTCCAAGCCTGCATTTTTTTTTTTTCCAGGAAATAATAGAATTTCATCAATACTAAAGACACATCGATCAGGCTGAAGCCACTCTTCTGTAAAGTTCATTAATATCCGAGCTCTTAGAAAGTAAGATAGAAGGGTGGTCATGGATCACTCTATAGGCTGTCCATAGTCCATTAACACCTCGTACTACCATTTAGACAAAACCTGCCAATGATGTACGATATGTGGGTGACGTAAAGTTTTTACAGTATTATTATAGAAGTTTCCATTGCAATGTCAGGGAATGGTTGGCATGACCTTAACAGCAAGTATACCTCAACTAAGGCCTCCAGAATGCAATGAGCAATCTCCATGCACACAGCCCCACAAATTGCAGCTTGGTTTCCTATTTATCGCTCTCGGAATGATTGCAGGTGGAGCAGGTTGCATTAGGCCATGCAACATTGCCTTTGGGGCTGATCAATTTGATACAAAAACTGAGAAAGGAAGAGCCCAGCTTGAAAGCTTCTTCAATTGGTGGTATTTGTTATTCACAGTAGCCCTCGTGATAGCCCTAACCGGGGTCGTCTACATTCAAACGAATATCAGCTGGATGATAGGTTTCGCTATCCCAACAGCCTGTCTTGCCATTTCGATCACGATTTTCTTGATTGGTCAACATACTTACATATACAAGAAGACTCAGGGAAGTGTTTTTATAGACATGGCAAAGGTAGTTGCAGCTTCTTTTAGGAAAAGAAAGATTAACCTCAGATCAGGTGATAATCAGCACTCTTTCTATGACCCTGTGCAAGAACAGGAAGCGGCAATAGCTAACCTGACAAAACTGAAAAGATTTAACTGCCTTGACAAGGCTGCTGTGATAACTGATCCAGGGGAATTGGATGCACAAGGTATGCCTACAAATAGTTGGAAATTGTGCAGTGTACAACAAGTACAACAATTGAAGTGCTTGGTGGGGATTATACCAGTATGGTTTTCAGGCATTGGTTGTTTCCTAGTCATGGACCAGCAAAGCACATTTGGAGTCCTGCAAGCAATTCAGATGAACAGATCAGTTGGGAATCATTTCAAAATTCCACCTGCTTGGTTGTCCATAACATCGATGATTGCACTCTCTATCTGGATATACATTTATGAAGGCATATACATCCCCATCGCTAAGAAAATATTGAAAAGGCGTTCGAGGTTAATGCTGCAGCACAGGATTGGAATCGGGATTGTTATGTCAATCCTCTGCATGGTGGTAGCTGGAGTTGTTGAAAACAAGCGCCGAGAACTAGCTATAAAGCAAGGTTCTTTCACCTCCCCAGTTCATGTTCTACTCCTCATGCCTCAGTTTATCCTATCCGGCCTTACAGAAGCTTTTTCTGCTGTTGCTATAATGGAATTTGTTACAGTACAAATGCCAGAAAGCATGAGAAGTGTTGCGGGTTCAATCTTTTTTCTCAGCCTGTCAATTGCAAGCTACCTAAGTGCCCTCATTGTCAACGTAATACGCTCTGTAACTGGACGAAACAGAAAATCACCATGGCTTGGTGGACATGATCTTAACAAGAACAGGCTCGATTACTACTATTACATTATCGCTACTCTAGGAGCCATCAACTTGATATATTTCACTTTCTTTGCAAGCAGTTATGTGCCTTGTGGCAAAGCCATAAAAGTTGCAGAAGAATCACAGTTACAGAACTCAACCAATCAATTAGAGGTTAGAGATTTTCCACCGAATGAGATTATGCAGGACGAGGAAAGAGGATTAGACGCAAGGAAAATTTAATAGAGAAACTTCTTTGCTTTGCTGAGAGATTGTTTCTTTACGGTTGGCTTTGAATAATCCGAGTAAGGGATGAATCTTCAGTAATATGTAAGTACCACTCATGATGTGGTGGATTGCTGATTTGCTTCAAAAGAATGCAATTCAATATCACACAAATTCTTGATGCATTAATCAAGGAAAATCAATTCTGGCTACAAATTCTTGATGCATTAATCAAGGAAAATCAATTCTGGCTTCAAAAGGGACCTCTTTTGATGAATAAATGGAATCATGCCGCATTATGATTTCATCACAACATAGTATTTCATCAAATTAGTAATTTGAAGAAATTGAGAATCCAACGACACATTACACGGATCATCTAATTGAAAAACTAATGATGACCTATATTTATAACTCGCATCTAATATAAAACAATTCTATAATAAATAGAGTGAATAGAATCTTGGAACACCATTATTATTAAGCCCACATCCATCCCAGTATATACCACTGCCAACTGCTTCTCCACATCCCTCCTCCCTCCCGAAAGTCGGCCCAAAAGCAAACCCACCACAAGGCAATCTCCATAGCGTCAATCCAACGGTCTCATCATCATTCCTTACCTCGTTTACTCCTCTATGCACTTCACTTGGGTCCCCATTGCTATTACCATAGTTATTGCTATCAGTGGGCAATTCATATATGCAAACTGGACAAGAATTCCGATTGCAAATGGAAAAAAATGATAATAAATAAAATTAAACTTCAGATCACCCAAACTCATTATATAGGTAAAGTCCCTAAAAGTCAGTTACGACTTATGAGGATATGTATTAAACGTTGTAAAACAAGCTAGATCAGGCTGAAACCACAACTCGAGCTTAGGTGATCCAACCCACCTTTATACCTGCCATATTTCAACCCATTTGACAAGTTCATTGCCACCAAGTCAGAATGTCCTGAAAAAAGCTCCATCTGGGAATTTTTACATGTAACAGACGAAGATCTAATAAGAGAAAAAAAGTGTAATCTTGCTACAAAATCCCACCTAAATCACAAATCAACATCAAAATGTAATTTAACTCGTCGATCTCTAGGTAAAACCAGTCGAATATAGTTCCCAAATATCTTGAAAACTGATAGTGGATAAAAATCTGCGGCAGCAGCAGGTCTATATGAGTAAGTAGGGGTATGACATCCCACAAACATTGTATAGAACCACTTTCTTCAGCAAGAGGTATTTGACATTTGCCACAAACTCAAAAACCAACCATCTGTACTGAAGAACAATTTATACTATTCACATACTTTGATGGCTGCTAGCATGTACCATATTTACACCCCAAAACCTGCATTATCTACCTTTGCTAATATTGTCGTGCCTAAAACTTGCGAGACGTCATTACGAGCTCACTCCCAAAATTCTCCTCAGTTCATATTTCTGCATTTCAGTGAGCCGTGCAGGGTACCGGACACCAATTTGGATCCTCAGATTACCCTTCCTCCTAGGATCTTTGGAAATCGGCATTCCTTCATTAGGGACAACTACCTCATGTCCAGGTTTGATGATCTCTAATACGGGGATCGTGATATTCCTTGCATCTAGTGTCACCAGTTCAAAAGTTTTTCCAGCAAGAGATTCAAGAAGTGATACCTCCTGCTTCACCACCAAATTGTTGCCGTCCCTTGTATAAACAGGATGAGGCTTTTCATCTACCATGAAAATAATATCTGCAGGAATTACACCAGGTTCTTCGTTGCCCTTCTCGGGGAAAGTTAATTTTGTGCCCTTTTTCCAACCTGGTTTTATATCAATAGTTAAGATCTCCTCCAACACTTGCGACTTGCTGCAAGAGTACAAAGCAAACGTCAAGAGAGTAAAACTGTATCAAATATTTATGAGGAAAACTATAATCTAAAACCAACACAGTCATGGATTATTATACTTATATATTTTTCATGCATAGTGGAATCAGGAAAACCATAAGCAAACCTTCGACCTTGTATCAATGTTTGAAGAATTAAATAACTTTTGTACTAGAAAGATTATGCTCTAAAACAGCTTTACCACTCTACCAATTATCATTGCGCCATGTGGTTCAAGACAGAAATTCACAATCAAACGTTAAAAAATATAATAAACCAGAGAATTTTGGAAGTAAAGTTCATCTTTCATTCACCTATTTGTCCTCAAAAATGCCTATGGTATCGATTGATATTTTATCATCCAGAGCATATGTAGCCTGACAGGAATTCTTTCAAACTGGGGACCTAATGGTTTGGGAATTTTAATACCCACAATTCACAAATCATCACTTTGTTCCGCTCCTTATGTACTGCTCAACTTTCCATAGACAAGCATATAGACATGTTGACCACATGAACTATTTGTACAAAAATCATTCCGTACTTGGGATACTTTCCAAATCTTGATGACTAAACTCAACAAAGCCAAATTCCGTTATGGGCAGTAAATTTTTATTATTGATCAACAGATATAAAATGGGGAAATATCTAATTCTTTAGGTGAAAGTTACTTGTCCTTCAACATCTAGAGACAAAATTCAAAATTTGGCCAAAGATCTCAGGAGAAGAGGCAGTAAAAACAATCAATCTCGTTAATATATAGAGTCTCATAAACACGTATCCCTCAGATAAAAAAATATGGAATGTGAAAGAAAGACTATTCTTTGAATTATCTTGGAGTGTTTTATTTGAAGTAACTCGATATTGCCAAAAATAATGACCACTTTCAAAGAGACCATGAGAAACAACGCAGAAAAGTTTTAGTAGCAGAGGCAGTAGGAGGAAGGAGAAGGTAAGCAGCAGCAATAGATAAAAGTAAATAAATAAATAAATCCAGTGCATGGTATGAAAGATATGAAGTTTATAGCTAGCTGCTTCAAAGCATATCTGCATTCAAAATATTCTTGGTGATTCAGTAATTAAAGAACTATAAATATAAAGAATCTGGATTGTATTAAGCCACAGCTATATTAGAGATACTAGGATTGTCTTTTACTTGGAAGATAGGTTTGAGGATCTAAATAGAAGGGTATTCAGGGCCCTAGAAAATAGACCAACAAAGGCTACAAATGCAGTCACAGGACTGCAGAAAATTGAGGGGAGAGAGCAAGAGAATAAAAAAGGGGACAGAAGAGACTGTTATATTCTTGTGAGGATTTGGAGAACTACAAATTGTAATATTAGCAACTACGTAGGCATAAATGCAGACCAACAGTCTCCTAATAAAAAAAAATTGTATCTTTGAAAGAATTTTTAGTTCGGAATATAAAATTTATGAGAAAGAATTCGTGAGGTGAACCAAAGAAGTAGAAAGAAATTTTAACATTGAAGGTTGTCATGGATCCCACCCAAGCTCATCAACTCACTCCGCTCACAATCTCACTACTCACCCACAACAAATGCATTCTAGAGTATTGTGTAGCTCACTCTATAAATTCAGCACATGGACAAGCCTGTTGAAGATTGTGTTAGCCTTGGTCAAAACAAATTTTCCCCCTTTCTCTTTATCTACTTCTCTCTATCTCTAAATCTGGATCTGAATTCTTCTTCCCTTCATTTATCCTCCACTTTCTCTCTTCCTTCTTCCTCTTTACTGTTAGTTTTGCTGTAATTGATCTTTATTATTGCAGTCAATATATTGGGTACTGATTTACTTTCAATTTTCTGATCCATTCTTACTGATTAATTGAGTTTGGGTGTAAAGTTGAAGTCCAACCATAACAAAGGTTCAGAAGCGTCAATATCATAAATATATATCATTGACATACATGATACAACTAGAATGCAACCGAAAAGGGAAAAAAAAAATTCAAACCATGCACTTCAAAAAGCAAAAAAGAATCCATTGCACAAGCCGTATTATAATCCAATAATCAAATGGTATATAGGAATTCCAAAACAAAAAAAAAAAATCTTTCATTGTACATAACACTAAAAACCCATCTCCAATTCATACTGAAACTGTGAAACAATCATCATTCTCGACGTGATCAAAAAGAGGGATAAAAAAAAAGGTAGCAGCACGCACCCGTGACCATCAAGAATATTCCTAGATATTTTCATTTTCTTGGCAGCACCCTTATACAACTCCTCCAAGCTACACATCAGTGAGTTCTCCACCGGCTGTGCCTTCCTCGACCGCCCTGCCGTCCCACCAGCGCCAGCCCCTGAATAATCCCTACTCCCACCACCATTCATCGTTGAACTCCTGAAGTACCCATCACTCCGCACCCCACCATCTTCATTATTACTGCTACTACTATTACCAGCATTTCCATTACTACTGCTTTCCCCGAAAACCTCCGCATATATATCATCGGCATTTCTCGGATTGAATCGAAAATTCGGGTCGGGATGCTGCTGATTACTCCCGTAGTTATAATAAGAACCCTGGTGGGCTCTTGCGGTTCTTGAAGGAGTTGGGACTCGCCCAGATTTGAGACTCTCCTCTCCGTAAAGATCGTAGATCTGGCGCTTTTGTGGGTCGCTTAAAACGTCATACGCTTCCGAAATTTGCTTGAATTTGGCTTCAGCTTCAATCTTGTTGACATTCTTGTCTGGATGCCAAATCATGGCCAAACGCCTATAGGCCCTCTTCAGGTCATCCTCGCTGGCGTTCCGATTTACCTTCAGCATGTTATAATAATCCACCCCCATTTCTGGGTTTATTGATCAACTTTTCTTTATTTTTTCTTCCGAAGTATGCTATTATTCTTGTATATTATCAGTATATACCCATAAGCCTATATATGTATACGAAGCGGTGGTATGAAATTGGAGGGTGAAGTGGGGATCGTGCAGGAATTTGATGGGGAATCAAGAGCAAGTATAGGGGTGTTAAGTAGACGAAATGTTCATCGGCTTGTCGTGCACAAATTTTTTTTTTTTTATCGGTAAAACATTCTGTTTAATTGCAAGGTGAAAAATGAGTGGAAAGAAAATGTTTTACAGGGAAAATTTTTTCTTAAAAAATGTTTTACAAAGAATTGTAATTCAGTATGTTTGATTAGTATAATTTTTCATGGAAAATGCTGAAAGTTTGGAGTCCGTTTGACTTCATTTTTTATGAAAATTGTTCATTAAAGTGATAATATTTTTTACTATTAGGTCTAGAATTTGTTCCATTTGTCAAAAATAAAAAAATTTGCAAAAAAAAAAAATAATCATACCGAATAACATTCGTTTGACTTTGTTTTGCATGAAAATTGTCAACAAAAGTGAAATTTTTTTTTTTTTTACAATGATTGATAGAATTTGTTGCCATTACTTAAAAAAAAAAAAAAAGATGGAAATTGCTTTCCCACCTAATAGGTGGGAAAACAAAATCAAGAAAATGTGCATCAAATGGTTGTACCTAGAAAAAAGTGGAAAACGTTTTCTATGGAAAAATTTACCTATCAAACAGCTTTTTAAAAGTGAAAAAGGAAAATATTTTCCTTTTCCATGAAAAATTAAGGCTATCAAACGGGAATAAAATGCACAATTTAATTTGCAAGATGAGCGAGCTAGTTCGCTCACAACTTCATCGTCTAATTTCAGTTTTCAAAACAAAAAATATTGACAAGTCGATTTAGCAAGCCAACTCGTCAATTGCTTGATCGAGCGAGCGACTTGGCTGCACCCATTTTAACACCCATAAGCATTGGGAATTATTTATAATACTAGTGTGGAAAAACACTGCCTCAGGATTTTGGTAACTTGGAGGCCGAACAGGCGGTCCGTTACAAGAACTTAGCTCTGATACCAACTTTCACGGGACAAAGTTTTCACACCCGAAACTTTCACCTTTCGTGTAGCCTTCACCAAATCTGAGTTTTGCCTCATTTGCTATACACTCGATTAAGTCAGACTTCCCTTAAACCCAACAACGAGTTAACCTTTTTGAGGTTAATGAAACCTGCTCGATTAAAACTTTTATTGACAAATTTGTAGGAACAAAAGTGCAGGAAAATAAGAATAAGCTTTTGGAGAAACTGCCTTTATATTACTTGATGTTTAAATTACAAATAAATTGTGAATAAATGAGTACTTTGTGAATTTTGATGTATTCAATTGAGATTTTTAAAGGCTTTTGGAGACTTTTTTAAGTGAGTGACTTTTGTGGATTTTGTAGACTTTTAAGTGATTTATATGGATTTGGTAAGAATTAATAAAAGTTTTCCATGAATTTCTGTAGACTTTCATTAGAGACTTTTAGCGACTTTTAAAGACTTATATTTTAAAATAAAATATTAAGCATATATAATGTAATATTTTAAACAATTTCTTATATGTCCAAATCATTCATAACTCGTATAATTTAAAATGCAAAGTAATAAATCAGATTTCTCATGTAAAATAAAAATAAAAAAATTCAAGTCACATGAAATGGATTAACCAAATAATCAAAATACCGAAAAAAAAATTTAATTGTATTTAGTTATGTTCAACAAAAAAATCGAACATTCCCAAAAATCATATACTGTGTAAAGAAAAAAATCAAGGCAAAAATAAAATTTACCTCATTAAAAAGAAGGAGAAAACCCTAGAATGTGAAAGAGGAAAAAATGATCGGCTATTGACAAATCTCACTGTAGAATGAGAGATTTTTTTTGAGATTTTTTATTCATATTTTCCACTAAAAAGTCTCAAAAAGTCTCGCAAATTATAAAGTCTCTAAAAGTCGTTATTAATTGAATTCCCAGTGACTTTTTAAAAGTCTTTATTTAATACACCTAAACTTTTAGAGAATCTCCAAATGTCTCAATTGAATACACTTAAACTTTTTAATTCTCCAAAAGTCTCTAAAAATCTCAATTGAATACACCTCCTTTAGAGTTGGTTTGGACCATTGAAATAGTAGATTCACATAAATTCAAAAAAATTTGTTATTTTTAATCACACATTTTCCGAAAAATCACTTTCCCCAAAAACACATTAAAAATGGAGATAGACGAAGAGGAATAGATTGGTAAGAAAAAATAGATGGTTTAAATGTAGTGTTAATTTTTGTTTACATTCCAAAACTATGCCCATGCTTGGTCTAGATTAAGCCGTGTTTGTCCCACATTATTTTTTTCATTCTCATTCTTCTACTCATTTTCAACCACATATTCTTCAATAAAATAATTTTTTCCATTACATCAATAACTTTTCCTTCTTTTTAAACCACATATTTCTCATCACATCGCTTCAAAAAAATGCATTCTCTCATTTAAATATGCACCAAACACACTCTAAAATCTGATTTTAATCCAAGTCACAGTCAAACAATCAATATTAACCATATTTTTTATGGTCCTACAACTTTTCAACCACACATTTCAAAACTTTTATCACAATCTATTAAAAATCTAATTTTAATCTCCACCAAACACCCTCTAATTAAGAATACCTAATCTAAAGAGTTTCCTTTTGCCTTCTTCGAAACAACATTCTTGACAAGAATAATGATATTATCAATATCTATTCACAATTCTTGTTCATTTTCTTTCATCTTCCCGTTCTTCTCTTCTCTTTTATTTACTGTGATGATATTATTAAGATATATTGTATATCCACACAGGGGCGGATCGAGATCATTTTTCTTTTGGGGTAAAAAATGAGAATTCAAAAGTGTTTAAGTCAAAAAAAAAAAAAAAAAAAAAATCCTC
>CAIGRF010187621.1:26578-38663 GCA_903798235.1 Fraxinus ornus
AAAAAGGGGGGATTAGGCGGGATAATGCGCCGCCTAGGAGCTCCTAGACGCGCGCATTATCCCGCCTTTTTGAACCGACGCATTTTTACACGTATTGATCGAATTCGACGCGTTTTCAACCCGCATCGCGCCTAGGTGCTCCTAGGCGGCGCATTTCCGCGCCTTTTAGAACATGGGTCAAAATACACTCAAATTCATCCTGGTATTATGATAATGTTTCATAAATTTAATTTAATTAACTAGAGAAGTTTATGAATTTCAAACGATACCCAAATTTCTCGAGAGATTTTTTGAATGACTTTTTAAAAGGTGAATCTAAACCAAAAAATAAAAGTACTGGAAATTTTTACCATTTTGTTTCGAGCCCATGAGGGCGTTGAAACGGTGTTCTCATTCAATTCTCAATAGTGCCTCCCAACCTATAAGTTTAGATGCGAAATTTATCCTTGGCAATGAGTTTCATCAATTAACAAGGGATAGACACGAGTCGGGTTGGAATCTAACTTGACATTGAATCGAGTTTTCTGGGTAGATCAAAATTCAATTCGAATACCAAAATGACACCTTTTGAAAATCGACCCAACCTGTTAAAAACACCACCAACTCACCCATAAACAACCATCAATGCACCGTGCGAGAGATTGATATGGAGCTACGAAGTGAGGTGACGTGGAGGGGCAAAGATGCCGATTGCAAAAGAGATTAGACGGTCGGCATTGTGAACGATGTGTGGCTAGTGTTTCTTTTTTATTTCTTTACGGAATCACTCATTTTTCTTCTGGGTCTGTGATGGAAGGACGATTTACAACTTTATTTTGATTTTTGATATTTTGTTTTGTAACTTGTTAATAATTTGATGTTCACAACTCATGAAAAACTCGAATTTAAAAGATTAAATTAAAAATATATATTTATATATATCATCATTCTGGGTAGCGGGTCGATTGCTCAACCCTGCTTATCGAGTGACCCGACTATCCAGTAGGTTGGCGAAATCGACTCTACCCACTTAGCTGTTGAAAATCATCCTGAATCAAATCGATTCAGTTCGGTTGAGTCAATTAAAAGATTAAGCCCCTGTTTAGGCTCCACTTTATCCAAAATGTATTTTTCTTTCACATCTTTTCAATCACACATTTTTAATAAAATAATATTATATTTAGATTTAACTTTTCATTCTTTTTAAACCACACATCCTTAAAAAAAGCCACGGTTTCAAAATACAATTTCCCCCAAATGGGGACTAAGTGGATAATTTATCCACCCCAAATTTGACAATTTTTTTTTTTTTTTTTTTTTTTTTNTTAGATAATGATTTTTTGGGAGAATATATAGTTAAAAAGTAGAATATTTTTTTTTAAAATTTAAGTATAAAATATTTTATTGTATAAATATATAGTTAAAAATAAGTGTGCAAAAAAAGAGTTTCGAAAGAATACTAGACAAACAGAGGCTAAAGTGTCAAATTTAAGTAGAAATTTATAAAAAAGAAATAGTAATGTTATTTATTATCATAATAATAGAATATCACTGATATGACAATCCATAATTTCTCACATTTTCTCGACAGTTTTATGAAAATTGAACTGTTTAATTTTATCATTTAATATAGAACGTCAAATTTCCAATGTTCTATCACCATACTATAAATAGCATCTTTCAAAAGGAGGAAAGAAAAGAGAGGAAAAGCTGGTCAGTCTCCACGTGCACACGGAATAAAACCTTACATTTACCAAAAGTCAAAATTTTAATAGCTGAAAAGGAAAAATAATAATAAAGTTAGAAAAAGGAAAAACGTGAACGCGAGAGCTGTGACTAGAAGTATCTGACAAACGCAAATCAACCGTGGAAAACACAACACGTGGCATTTAAAGGCATCACAAAACTCCCTACCATAAAATCTGGGTTAACTTAATCAAATTAAAATATCACAATAAAAATCTGCGAATAAAAATAAAAATTGAAACACAAATTTAGGTACAGTCCCTCCAAGTGAATAGGTTGACAAAACACTGAGCAGCCGCTCTCCGCCTCCATTCTCTTCTTTTTCCTTTTTTTCTCTCTAAAATCATCGATTCTTTTAGAGTTGGAGAGAATACAATTTGAGGTACTTTTCTCTTCTCTGATTCTCTTTTGATTTCGAATTTGCTTAGATGTGAAAGTTTTTGAGTTTAGTAGGTGGGCTTCAGCTGGAATGGTATGTTATACTATCTGTGAAGTTTTTATGGGTGCTTTAACGAGACTCTCGTCGCGATTTATAATGCGGGTTGCTGTTGGCTTTTAGCATTTTTTATTTCTCCGAATTTTTATTCTTTTGATTGTTTGATTTTCATGCACTCTGGTCGTATTTTGAGTAAATGGTTGGTGTTATGCTTCTATGTTGGTCTGTTTTAGTGTTTTGGATTGTAGTATTGTGCTGGGTCTTATAGGATATGAAAAACATCAAATGCTGTATGTTTTTGTGTTTTTACTTTTTTTTTTTTTAATAATTATGGAAAAAGATTGCATTTTTATTTAGTTGTAATTAATGAGTAAACGATGATTGTTAATGTTATTTATTTTGTTAGTGACGCATTGGAGAATATTTTCTGCCTTGGAGATCACATTAGTCTTTGATTTTGTGACACTTCTGCATCTAATTGTAGTTTAAGATTTCTGTATTCAAAAGCTTTGCCAATATATTTTTTTCAATTTAATGTGCTTAAAATATACATTTGAATCAAGGTCTCTTGGTATTTACTGACACTATTCTTTTCTTTGATCACTTGATTGTTTCTGATTGAGAAACGAAGAATAATAAATCGTGTCTATTGTCTACGTTAAGTTAGCCATGAATGTGCCTTTTTGTCATTCTTCTTATTATCTGTCATCTCCACTGCTATTGGAACCAATTATTTATCTGTAATGACAATGCAATTAGTATGATGCAGTTGCCATCTGATTTGTTTTTTTCACTAGTTTGTCTTTCTCTGATAATTCTTGAAATTAATATTTCAGTTTGATTAATTGGAAGCAGAGGTTTGTTCAAATGCATATCAATGCATGAATCATTTTAGGTTGGTTAAGTAACTGTCTAAGATATATTTCTTTTTATTCTTCTTCTGGAGACATAATTTGATGTCTTGTGAAAGATGTTACTTTTTGACTAATCTTCGTATGGCCACCACTTGTTTTCAAAAATTTAAGGGAGGTCCTGATATTGCTGCTGTTTATTAAACTGTTATTTTTTGTTTATTGGCTATTGATGCCAATTCATTTTTTTCCTTGTCAGATTGAGCTCAATATTTTACCACCCTGCTGCTCTTTTTAGAGTGTATGTCCACTCACTCCCCTTACCATATTTAGTGGTAGATATCTCCTAGCATTTATCAAGTTTCTCCTCTTGGTACCCATTCTTTTGGTGTTAGACGCATCAATAGTGTCATCTGAATAATTTAGTCCTTCATTCTAAATTCTTTATTTTTTTGCCAACTATACATATGATGCAATCACCTGTTATCAATTGCATCTTGTTGTGTTTTGTATTCTTTTGTGCTTCAGATGCTGTGATGCTTATGTGACTCCTTGGCTAGTTAAGATAATGGTAATATGTTCATTATGGTTTTTCTACCATTTTATTGAAGTTGAACATAACTCTTATTTTCAACACGGAATCTACAGACTATGTTAAGAGCAAAGCAGCTTGGTACGCTATCCCAGTCTGCCAGATCTTTTTTCCTAGGCGGGCCACGATGCAGCGCGGCAGATGGGAGTTCATGCACTTGCTCTGAAGATGAGAATTGTATTTCTAGTAGGCCTCTCAGACCAAATGTCCAACATTTGCAAGCATCATCAGCCTTAGCATCAAAAGCTTCATTAGGAGTAGATTCACAGCTATCAAATGATGCAGGAAAAGTAGCAAATTCTACGGTGGGGAGTTCTCCACCACAAGTAATACGGGTATCCCACTCATTGGACAGAGGAAGTTGTGTTAATTATGCAGATGGTGTGGATGTAAAGGAGATGATGCATTTGTCACCTCCTATTACAGACCAGATTGTTAAAGCAGGTTTTGCAGCTGTTGGTGTTTTATCCGACTTGGTAAATAACAAGATTCCAGTTTTAGATGGAATGCTTAATGCACCACAGAACTCTGTGGTTGAACGTTCAAAGCCCATTTCTAACATCAGATCAGTAAATGTGAAAACATCTAGAAAAGATAAAATCCATGGAAAATCATCTGCTGGGTCATCCGAGTCGAAGTTTACCGATGTCTCTTATGGTACAAAAGGTAGAGCTGATAAATTGGGTTCAGACAAAGCGGTGAAGAATGCGCCAAGTAATGAATCAGGGAATTTTGTAGATTCCCATGGTATCTCCTCGGAGGCTTGTGAGATGAAAAGGTCAATTCCTCAAAGATCAAGAGTTTGTTCAAACTGCTCCGTGGCTGGTGTACAACATTTAGATAGAAAGTGTACTAACAGCACACCAGAAGGGTTTGCTAGGCCCATAAGAGAGACGAAAGTAATAGCAGAAGTCGCTCCGGTGGCTAAGAAATTTTTAAATTCTAGTTATGTGGTTGAAAGTGTTTCTCGCATATTACAGAAGTTCAGATGGAGTCTGGCAACTAAAGAGGCTCTTGGAAATCTGAATTATTCAGTAGATGCCTACCAAGCAAACCAAATTCTTAAGCAGCTACATGATTATAATGTGGCTCTTGGTTTTTTCTATTGGTTGAAACAACAACCGGGATTCAAGCATGATGGACACACATACACTACCATGGTTGGTATCCTTGGCCGTGCGAGGCAGTTTGGGTCAATAAACAAGTTGCTTGATCAGATGGTCAGTGATGGATGTCTGCCAAATGTTGTTACATATAATCGTCTCATTCACAGTTATGGTAGAGCAAATTACTTGAATGAAGCGTTAGGTGTTTTTAGCCAAATGCGAAAAGCAGGATGTGAACCTGACCGTGTAACCTATTGTACACTGATTGACATCCATGCAAAAGCTGGGTATCTTGATGTTGCCATGGATATGTATCTGCAGATGCAAGAAGCCGGACTTTCTCCGGATACTTTCACTTACAGTGTAATCATTAATTGCCTTGGGAAAGCTGGCCACTTGGCTGCAGCTGACAAGCTATTCTGTGAGATGGTTAATCATGGGTGCGTACCTAACGTGGTGACTTACAACATTATGATTGCTTTGCAAGCAAAGGCAAGGAACTACCAGAGTGCTCTGCAGCTATATCGTGACATGCAGAATACTGGATTTGAGCCTGACAAAGTAACTTATAGTATAGTTATGGAGGTTCTTGGCCATTGTGGCTATCTTGATGAAGCTGAGGCAGTTTTTGTGGAGATGAAGAGAAAAAACTGGGTTCCTGATGAGCCCGTTTATGGCCTTCTTGTCGACCTGTGGGGAAAGGCAGGGAACGTGGAGAAGGCTAGGGATTGGTATCAAGCCATGCTTAGTGCAGATTTACGCCCGAATGTTCCTACATGCAATTCTCTTCTTAGTGCTTTCCTGAGGGTACACCGTCTATCTGATGCATATAACTTGCTACAGAGCATGCACAGTTTGGGTCTGAAACCTTCTTTGCAAACTTACACGTTGCTTCTTAGTTGTTGCACAGAAGCCCAAACATCGTTCGACATGTCATTTTGTTGTGAGCTTATGACAGCCACTGGCCACCCAGTGCATACATTTCTACTGTCTATGCCTACTCCAGGACCTGATGGGCAGAATGTGAGGGATCATGTTAGCAACTTCTTGGATATGATGCACAGTGAAGATAGAGAAAGTAAGAGGGGACTCGTGGATGCAATCATCGATTTTTTCCATAAGTCGGGGCTTAAGGAGGTAGCTGGATCAGTTTGGGAGGTGGCAGCACAGAAGAACGTCTATCCAGATGCGGTCAGAGAGAAAAGTTCGTGTTACTGGCTTATAAACCTGCATGTTATGTCGGATGGAACCGCTGTAACTGCATTATCAAGAACACTTGCATGGTTTCGGAGACAAATGCTTGCCTCAGGAACTGGGCCAAACCGCATTGATATTATCACCGGTTGGGGCAGACGGAGCCGGGTGACAGGATCGTCTATGGTGAGACAGGCCGTGCAAGAGTTGCTGAACGTATTCAGGTTTCCTTTCTTCACAGAAAACGGTAACTATGGGTGCTTTGTAGCATGTGGAGAGCCTCTCAACCGATGGTTGCTACAGTCTTATGTTGAGCGGATGCATTTGCTGTGAGTATTTCAATGTCGAAGGATTGTATTGCTATCGGTTTTGGCATTGGTGAGGTGCTTGCATTTCCTTCGGCACTAGAGAACCACATTATTTGCTGCTAATTAATTTTAGATTGGCAGCTTATGTATGTTCTTGCCAGTTTTGTGGTGTACAGTAATGTTTATTACACGTCTGATGGATACAATTACCTGGTCATGTCCTCATTATATTATTTTTATTATTACTTAATTTCATTTTTTTATTGGTTAGGTTGGTTCATTGGAGCAAGTACAGGAAAACGGACAAATTTTATCATGTTCATCTCTTTCTTAATCATGTCGAGTCATGCAAAGTTCAATTTATCCGACATGTCTTGTAAGTCTATGATTGAGAATGTCAAGTGAAAGGAAAATGAAGATGGAATACTTTGTGCTTTGCAAATAGATGATACATTTATCTAAAATAAAAGTCGGAGAGTACGTTAATATCTAACTCTACTTTAATTACCTCTTGTTTCTGAAGGTAGGGGATGACTTATTTTCATTTTACTGTTAAAATTAATAACTCATTTTAATTTTAATCGACAAAAGGATTATATTTTGAAATAAGCATATTTACTTGTAAGTAATTTTTTTAAACTTGGCCGAATGTTCGACGATTTAAATCACTAACATCCAATAAAAGTAAACTACCATCTCTCGACCTTGATTATTCGCTAGACAATAAACCTAAACATAATTTAAGCTTACACTATATCATCTCCAAACAAAAATTACTCTTTAACGTATAATTATTTAACCTACAAATTTATAAATGATTTACAAATGAATATTGTTACTTAGCACCGATAGTGTTATAGCATCCGTCTACATGGTATCCAGGTGGCATTAAATGATTAAATGTGTTGTCACGAGATCTATTTAATTAGATATCACCAGATGATGAATAGTACAACTCTTTACAAATAAGAGATGAGTGGTCTAATTTCAAAGGAGAAAAATCATATGTACATAATTTTTTTTACAGACGTTTTACACCTACTCACATGTGTGGGGTCCACCAAAATAAAAAAAAAATGAAAAAAACCCTTGCATTGTGTGTATCTGCCATCTGGTGGTGTTCTGTAAGTTCATGCCATGAAGCAATGTCCAATTTCAAAGAGGAAGAAGGGTTATAGGCTTTTAGCTCCTTGAATAGTATTATGCCACGTGGCTATTTCTTAACTAAATTCAAATCAGATTAACTGACTGCTATTTAGTTATTCTTCCCGCCTCCTATGTATACAACTCGATTATACATCTCTACACATTCATGCGTACTTCCAATTTTCAATAGCTGTAACAAGAAATTAATATGGGGCGCAAGAAGCGAAACATTGCTTCTGGTTCAAAATCCTCCAAGCCACCGGCGGCGTCTCCAACAACCGCCGCCGACTGTAACGCAATTAAGCTCCAGTGCGAGAGAGCACTCACTGTTCTGCGCCAAGGGAACCACACGAAAGCCCTAAAGTTGATGAAGGATTTGTGCTCTAAACACGAGAATTCTCCTTTCTTGGCCTTTATTCACCATGTTCTTGGGGATGTTTGTGTCAAGATAACCTCGAATATCACTGAACCGAATGCCAAACAGCGGCATTTGAAGAACGCAGTAGAGAGCGCAAGGAAGTCTGTGACGTTGTCCCCGAATTCTATTGAGTATTCTCGTTTCTATGCGCATTTGTTGTTTGAGACAGCTAATGAGAGGAAGGAGTATGAGGAGGTGGTGCAAGAGTGCGAGAGGGCTTTGGCAATTGAAAACCCCACGGACCCAGGTAAGGAGACTCTACAGGAGGAGAACTATCATAACATTTCCTCGGCTGAAGCTCGAGTTGCCCATGTCCAAAATGAGTTACGTTCTTTGATGGAGAAGTCTAACATTGCATCTGTTTCGACTGGGATGAAGAATCTGGGCAGTGAAGAGGAGAAGTTTGGGTCTATTCCAATGGAATTCAGATCGGTAAAGAAGGCAAATAAGACTCCTGAGGAACGTAGGAAGGAGATAGAGGTGAGAGTGACTGCCGCTCGGATTCTGCAGCATAAGTTCGAGTCTCCTCAATGTAGTAATATTGATAGTAATAAGGGGTTGGATTCTAGTTCAGGAAAGGTGCAGGGAGTGGGAGAAAGAAGGAAAAGTGGGATTGTGAGGAGAAACATTTCTTCCATTGAGATAGGGGACCAGGTTCGGTCTTATTGGAACTCAATGGATCTGGATTCGAAAAAAGAGTTGCTTAGAGTTAGAATTTCAGATCTCAAGGCACATTTTAGTTTGTTAAAGGAAGAGTCAGTAAGTGAGGTGCTTGATGAAGCTTTATCTTTTGGGAAAGAAAATAAGGTATGGAAGTTTTGGCTGTGCTATCGATGCAATAAAAAATTTGCAGATGCAGATACACACAGGCAGCATACCATTCAGGAGCATATGGGAACTTTGTTACGTGAATTTCAGTTGATTGTACCCACTAGAGTGGAGAATGAGTGGGCTGAGATGCTTCTTAATTGTTCTTGGAAACCATTAGATTTAGATGCTGCAATCAAGATGCTTAAAGAAGGGTCAAAATTGGGCGATTCATCACCTGGAAAAAGGAAATTGGGTGATGAAAATCAAGCCCATAAGAAAAGTTTACTTTATAAAAGCTGGCCATCAACTGATGACTCAAACTGTGCATGGCTTCTGGAAAAAATCCATGCCAAATTTCAGCTGCTTATTCATCACAACTATCTTGCCTCAAGTAGTCTTCGCCAGATTATACACTATGCAGTTGAGGTGCTGCAGCGTCTTCCTGATTGTACTCAGCTTCTTAACTCTGGTATAGACCAAATACCTCTGTGTATCTGCTTTCTGGGTGCTCCCCATCTTAAAAAAATCCTGACTTTTTTGGTTGTAACTGAGGGGGAAATTTTTCAGTCTGAAGAAAAGATTTTCATGGATGGTTCGACCAGTGGTACTCAGATTGTTGACACTACGGAGAAGATAACTTTTACTCCAGATGATTTAGTATTGGAACTTGATGATGGTTTCCTTCGCTGCACGCTCCATTCTTCATTGCGTGGTGATGATTCTAGTTCAGCAACTTCATCGAGCGTCTGCTATGAGAATGACAATGCCATGCTTGATTCAGATGCAATGATGTCCTGGATATTTACAGGACCCTCAATTGGGGAACTACTGGTATCCTGGACATGTGCAAGGGAAGAGAAAGCACAACAAGGTAAGGAAATTGTTGAGTTACGTGAGAAGAAATTCTACGACCTACAGAGCTTGTGTCGGAGAAAATATGATCATTTAAATTACCTTAAAGCAATGAATGATGTGAACAGTCTCTGTTGTGAGGAGAGCTTTAAAAGAGAGCAAGTTGTAGATTCTGTCCCCCAAAGTTTTGGCTCTGTCCTGAGGAAGCGGCTAGAAGAGCTCATTGGAAGTGGCAATAGAATTACTGTTATCAAAAATGGGTTTGAGCGTGCTGCTATAGAAAATGTTTTAAAGGATGCAGAATCTGGTAATGACTCCTCTATTATACATGCATTACAGAGAAAGAAGCACGGTGTGTCTTTGGAGGTTGGTTTGCTAGTTTTACTTTTTGTCCTTTTGTTATTAAGACCAAACTATGTGCACACTTTTTTTTGCCTTATCTCACTGTTCTGTTAATACAGCTCACTAAAGTTGATGCAAGGATGCTGCAAGTAGTTAATTCAATGCAGCAGTTGGAAGTTAAGCTTGACCCTGCATCTGCCCATGATTTCAGATCAATCTTGGTGCCTCTAGTGAAATCATATTTGCAGGTAGTATCTGGCATACAGTGTTTTTGCACATGCCCCCTCAACCTTTTTGTGTTGTTCACAGATGAACTAGAAGTTCTTTTGTTCACCTTTTTCCAGGCACATTTGGAGGATCTGGCAGAGAAAGAGGCCACAAAGAAATCTGATGCTGCCAGTGAAGCACTTTTAGCGGAACTTGCTCTTGGTTCTGAGCAGGTTTTTGGTAGAGGAAGCGATAATTCAGGACATATGCATAAGAGGATGAAGGATAAGAAAAGAAGCAAGGAGAGCAGGAAAAACAAAGATTCAAAGGTTTGAATTGCATGATGATAGCTATTGGTTATTTATTGTAAATAAGAACTGTAGGATGCACAGTTATATTTACTTCTTTCCACTCCAACTATTATTTTCGCAGGCCACTGGTGGTAATGAGCTGCTCATGATTCATGATCAGACATCTGAAGAGATGTATGACTCTCTTTTACCAGAAACCCTATCCATGTGCATGTTCTTCATGTATTTCATCTAAATGCATTTGAATAATTTGTTGTATGCTATTTCTTATATCACTGCAGATCACATATAAGTGCTTCAGATGGGGATGATCCTCATGCTGCAATTGCTTTTGCTGGGATTGGTGTTGATTTAAGACAGCAGGATATGTGTGGCCCTGGTCTGAAAAACGAAGTTGGTGAATATAATTGCTTTCTCAACGTCATAATACAGGTAGGAATTAGAGAGCATGCCTTTCTTGTTGTTTCCTAAGAGTTTTCTTTCGTAGTAATAATTTTTTTAGGCCTGAGAAATTGATTCTTTATTGGAATTCAGTCCTTGTGGCACCTACAAAGGTTTCGAGATGAATATTTGAGATTATCACCCGGACATGTTCATGTTGGTGATCCTTGTGTTACATGTGCTTTATATGATATCTTCATTTCTCTGAGCAAGCCACCTACAGATACTCGAAGAGAAGCTGTTGCTCCCACATCTTTGAGGGTTGCTTTGAGCAACCTGCATCCTGATAGTAAATTCTTCCAGGAGGTAAAACACACCATTTGCATTGGTTTTCCTTCATTTTAGGTCAATACATGTTTCTTCATTTCCTCAACAGATTGTACTCCAAATTATTGCTAGATTCCTGATTATTATTTTGGCAAATCTTCAGGGACAGATGAATGATGCTTCTGAAGTTCTGTGGGCAATATTTGATTGCCTTCATCAATCATTCCCTTGCGAACCTGTTGTACGGGTGGGCGACTTGGATTGCTTGGGTTTACCCTGTATTGCACATTCACTTTTTGGAATGGACATACTTGAAAGAATGAGATGTGACAATTGCGGTTTGGAGTCCAGACATCAAAATTATAAATCATTTTTTCATTATGTCAATGCCAGTGCTCTCAGAAGGATGAAGGCATGTTTTTTTAGATGATAGTTTTTCAAATAATGGTCTAGTTGCTTCATTCATGAAATATGGTCGCTAAAATATATTTATTTTATCACTTTAGGACATGTGCCCAAAAAACTCCTTTGATGAGCTTTTATACCTAGTTGAGACTATTGACCAATTAGCTTGTGATCCAGAGGTTGGCGGCTGTAGAAAGCTCAACTACATTCAAAATGTTCTCTCAGCTCAACCCTATGTTTTCACAATTGGTAAACTTCCTGTTACATTTTATCTTTACCTATTCATTTCTTTATTTCTTGTGCGTGACTGAATGGAGCTCAATTTAGTAAACTGAATCACCACTCTACTTATTTTGGATCGCATGAGATGCTGAATTTGATACATGGCTTTACATTTGGTAGTTCTGGGTTGGCAGAATGATTGTGAAAGTGTTGATGACATAAAAGCAACATTAGCAGCCTTTACTACTGAGATTGATATCAGTGTGCCTTATCGTGGTGTTGACCAAAAATGCACACATCGCTTGGTTTTTGTGGTACGCCTAACTCTTTTTCTATGTAGTTTCTACTTTCTAATTTTTATATTTTGCTTTTATGGAGATATCATCTTTAAAGCAATCTATTGATTTGAACTGAATCAGAGAAAGAAAAATTGTAAATGAATGTGAATAAAT